>VMDR010021455.1:0-16835 GCA_007922815.1 Macrotus californicus | reverse complement strand
AACCATGGTTACTAGTTTTTTGTGTATCCTTCCTGAGGTAATCTATGCATTATCAGGTGATGGCTTTTAGTAGTTAATCTGGAAGTATTCTGGATAGAATTTTTTCAGTATTAGAAATGAAATGCTATTGTAATTATTAAAGGACATTCTCACTTTATTTCTGAGTGGAGCAGCAGCATCTTTTTTATATATCTTTTAAAAAGGCTACGTAGGTATAAATTCTGTCAGGTAATTTATATTAGAATTAAATATTCAGAAATGTCAGTAATCTATAATGTTAATTTTCAGGTTAATTTTACTTATTTATGTAAAACAGGCCTAGTTTATAAGCCTTTAAGTCAGAAATGATGTTTTGTCTGTTTTATAATGAGACATTCAGACTCTGGACATATATTTAGGAGTATATGGAGAATGGCCTGTACTTTTATGATCTTTTAAAATGCTTTAAATCTTAGTCTTTATCCCACTTCTAATAACAACCCTATTTTTAGGTTTTACTATTCAAACCACTTTCAATCAGACATTTTAAAAACCTTTTCTCTCAGGATTTGGTGCTATGGAGAAATTTTTAGTTGAGTACAAAAGTGCAGTGGAGAAGAAACTGGCAGAGTACAAATGTAACACCAACACAGCAATTGAACTGAAATTAGGTATGTATGCCCTTCCTAAGTGGTATTATGTATGTACTGTGTGTGTATATATAATTTAAGATTTGGAGAATTCCCTGTCAGAGCAGTTGTTTGTGTAAATATAGCTATCTGCATTTATTAAACATATTCAGATTTTATTCAGTCTTTATGTCACAGAGTGGGTAGATGTTTGAGAGGTGACATGGTTTACATATAGAAAGTACAGTGTGACAAAAAGTGACAAGAATAAGTGGTTTCAGCTTTAAAATATTTACCTTTGCTTTTTTCTTATAGAAATAATAGACAATAAGTATTGGTGAGGATATTGGAAAACACTCATAATGCTGATGGGAATGTAAAATAGTGCAGCTACTTTGGAAAACCATTTGGAAGGTTCTTAAAAAGTTAGAAACATGAATTTATTGTATGATCCAGAAATTCTGCTCCTAGGTATCTACCCAAGAGAAATGAAGACATTTGTCCACATAAAGACTCATACATTAATGTTCATTGCAGCATTATTCACAATAGCCAAAAAATGGAAACAACCCAGATATCTATCAACTAGAGACAGACAAAGTGTGGTATGTGTAGCTGTATGGTGGAGTATTAGTTGATGATAAAAACGAGTGAAGGTCTGATAATGCTACAACATGGATGCACCTCAGAAACATTCCAGGTGAAAGAAACCAGACATGTCCCGCTCCCCCCAAAAAAACCCATATGCTGTATGATTCCATTTGTATGAAATGTTTGGAAAAGCCAAATCCATAGACAGAAAGTAGATTAGGGGTTGTCTGGGGCTAGGGTGGGATCAGAGATGACTGAAAATGAGCATGAGATTTCTTTTGGGAATCACGGCAATATTTTAAAATTACATGTGACAGTGGTTACACAGTTTTAAATATACTAAAAATCATTGAATTATACACTTAAAACAAGTGAGTTTTATGGTATATAAATTATACTTCAGTAAAGCTGTTTAATTATATGCTCATGAATCCTGGTTCCATCACTTTTCATGCCTCAGTCTCCTCATGTTTCAAATGGAGTTAGTAGTACTTTATAGTGGTTGTAAACATTAAATGAAGGATTAAATACAAATAAAGTGCTTGAATAACTGACTTTTAGAAATTCTCACCCTGTCTGGTGTGGCTCAGTGGATTGAGTGCCAGCCTGTGAACCAAAGGTTTACTGGTTCGATTCCCAGTGAGGGCACATGCCTGGGTTGCAGGCCAGGTCCCCAGTAGAGGGTGTGCAAGAAGTAACCACACATTGATGTTTCTCTCGCTCTTTTTCTCCCTCCCTTCTCCTCTTCTAAAAATAAGTAAGTAAATCTTTAAAAAAAATAAAAAGAAATTCTCAATAAATGCCAGCTGCTATTATTTAAACAATATAGACATGATAGAAATACAAAGAAAATTACAAATAAGGTAATGGTCCCCTAACCCTTCACTACAAAAATAATACTGATCTAGATTTTTCCCTTGTGCAGAATTATTTTTCTAAAACCAGGATCTTCTGGTAAGGCTATTGTATTATTTAGCTTAACAATGTCTTGAATATTAGTCTCTGTAACTACATATAGATCTACCTTGTTCTTTTAAATTATGTAGTACACTATGACTATACCATAACTTATGTAAGTATTCCCTATTGAGGGATTGCTTCTCCTCTCACTATTAAAAATAATTCTCCAATAATTATCCTTGTGTTTATCTTTACTCGTGTGAATGTTCAGTGGAATGTATGGCTAGAAATTAAAATGTTAGATCAGAGTTTCTCAACTTCAGCACTGCTGACATTTTGAATTAGACAGTTCTTTGTTATTCTATGATTTGAAGGATGTTTAGCAGCATCCCTGATCTCACAGTACCATTTTTCTCTAGTTGCAACAACCAAGAATGTCTTTTGACATTGCCAAATATCCCGAGGGTAATGAGTGAAGTGGCTTCTGTTTGAGAACCACTATGCCAGAATGGAATAAAAGCATATTTAACAGCTCTTGCCAAACTGTCTTCCAAAAAAGTACCTACACGTACACCAGAATTTTTTGAGTGTCTTTTTACCTGTACCCGGATCGATGTCGTATATTACTATTTAAAAAACAAAAAGAAAAAACCCTGCCCTTCTGATGGGTGAAAGATGGCTTGTTCCTGCCTCCCCCCTCCCCCCTTGCATCAATCCTCACTTTAGGATGTTTTTTGAAGAGGAGAGAGAGAGAGAAATAGATCTGTTGGTTGCCTTCTGTACACACCCTGACTGGGGATTGAACCCCCAACCTAAGTATGTGATCAGTGTTATTTTTGTAGTGAGGGGTTAGGGGACCATTACCTTATTTGTAATTTTCTTTGTATTTCTGTCATGTTTGTATTGTTTAAATAATAGCTGACATTTATTGAGAATTTCTTTTTATTTTTTTTTTAAAGATTTACTTATTTTTAGAAGAGGAGAAGGGAGAGAGAAAAAGAGGGAGAGAAACGCCAATATGTGGTTGCCTCTTGCAGGAATTGAACTGAAAACCTTTCTTTTTCTTTGGTCTATGGGACAACACCCCAACCAACTGAGCCACCTGGCCAGGGCTTTTCTGTCTTTATTAGTAGTGTGTGGGCAAACTATGGAAAATAACTTTTAATGTAGATCTTTTTTTCCTACATCCAGATCCACTTTACTTGACTGGAGTCCTGCATATATATGACTCAGCTAAAATTGACTGGGTTATTTGGTCATTCTAATCCTTTACAGTCAGCAGCAATAACTTATAATATTTCCTTAATCTCTTTTAATCCAAAACAGTCCCTCCCCTCACATGAAACTATTCTCTCATGCCGTTAATTTATTTGGAAGAGCAAAGTCATTGTGTAGAATTATTCGATAAATCTACATTTTGGATTTTTCTTTTTGAATTTTATTTTTCAGTTACAGTTGACATTCATTATTATTTTGTATTAGTTGCAGGTTTATAGCATAGTGGTTAGACAAAGTGGGCCCCCTCATAGTTCAAGTACTCACCTGGCACTGTACATAGTTATGATGATATTACTGACTGAATTTCCTGTGCTGCACTTTACATCCCCAGGACAGTCCTGTGACTACCAGTTTGTAGTCTTTAATCCCTTTGCTTTTTGTCCCCCTCCCCTCTGGCAGCCATCAGCCTGTTCTTTGTGTCTACTTGGTTTGTTTGTTTTGCTCTTTACAGTCCACACATAAGTATAATCATACGATATTTGCATGTCTGACTGACCTCACTTAGCATAGTGCCCTCTAGGTCCAACGATGCTGTCTCATATGGTAAGATTTCTTTCTTTTTATGGCCAAGTAATATTCCATTGCGTACACGCACCATCACTTTTTTATCCACTCACCCGTTGATGGGCACTTGGGTTGCTTCCATTTGTTGGCTATTGTAAATAATGCCGCAGTGAATATAGTGGTGCTCTACTCTTTCTAATTAGGGTTTTGGGTTTCTTGAGATTACACATATAACTAGAAGTGGAATTGCTGAGTCATAGGCAGTTTCATTTCTAATTTGGGGGGGAACCTCCATACTACTTTGCATAGGGGCTGCACCAGTCTGCATTCCCACCTATAGTGCACAAGGGTTCCCTTTGCTTTACATCCTTGACAACACTTGTTTTTTGTTGACTTATTGATGACAGCCATTCACAGGTGTGAGGTGATATCTCCTGGTTTCAGTTGGCATTTCTCATGATAAGTGACCTTGAGCATGTTTTCATATGTTTATTGGCCATCTGTATGTCCTCTTTGGATAAGTGTCTATTCAGGTCCTCTGCCCATTTTTTAATTGGATTGTTTTTTGGTATTGTATGAATTCTTTATAAATTTTGGGCATTAATCCTTTTTGGGTGTATCATTGGCAAATTTCTTCCATTCAATAGGTTGTCTTTTTGTTTTATTGATGGCTTCTTTTGCTGTGCAAAACCTTTTTAGTTTGATGTTTCATTTGTTTATTTTTTTTCTTTTGTTTTCCTTACCTGAGGAAATGTATCCAAAAGACATTGCTAAGAGAAATGTCAGAGATTTTACTGCCTGTGTTTTCTTCTAGGAGTTTTATGGTTTTGAGTCTTACATTTAAGTCTTTAATCCATTTTGAGTTTAGTAAATAGTGTAAGAAGGTGATCTAGTTTCGTTTTTCTTGCATGTGTCTATCCAATTTTCCCAATACCATTTATTGAATAGACTGTCTTTACCCCACTGTATGTTCTTGTCTCGTTTGTTGTACATTAATCAGACCATATAAGCATGAGTTTATTTCTGGGCTCTCTGTTCTGTTTCACTGATCTATGTGTCTGTTTTTATGCCCGTATCATGCTGTTTTTATTACTATAGCCTTGTAGTATATAGTTTGATGTCATGAAGCATGATACCTTCAACTTTGTTATTCATTCTCAAGAGTTCTGAGTCTCTACAGGGTCTTTTGTGGTTCCATATACATTTTTGGAATATTTGTTCTAGTTCTGTAAATATGCCATTGATGTCTGGACAGGAATTGCAGTGAATCTGTAGATTGCTTTGGGTAGTATGGACTTTTTGATGATAATTCTTCCTATCCACAAGCACGGAATATGCTTCCATTAATTTGTATCTTCTTCAGTTTCATTCTTCACCATGTACATCCTGTATATTTCTGTTTCCTTTTGGTAGTATGTAACTTGTTCCCCTACCCTTTATATTTCTTGTAAAGTGGAAGACCGTAAAGCTGGATTAAATATAAGGTAAATATTTTCGGTAAGAAAACTTTATGTGATGCTGTATACATTATATTGCATTAAATCAGGAGGCTCATAATGAGTAATTCTAAGATCATTTGGAAAGGTTGTGAGTGCCAGACCTCTACACATCTTTCTTTCTGTATAAATCAGTAATCTGCTAGATAATACTTTGGTACCCTGTGAGTGACTTGCTCTGTGAGGACAGTATTAGAAATTTTTCATCTATAACTAATCTTTTTTATTCTTCAATTTCTTAAGGATTTTTTGGTAAAATTTTTCTTCATTAGATAAATTATATTGAGGAAACGTTCAATAATATCCGTACTCACAATACATACAAGTAAAAATAACAACAGGATACCCATTTCCATTTTGGACTGGTAGAAATTAAAGTTGAGAGTATGGAGTATTGCTAAGGATGTGGGATACAAAGGAATTTAAGCAGCTATTGGTGGGTATATAAACGAGCACAGTATTTTTAGAGGGCACTTTAGGAGTATTTATGAAAGTATTTAAGTACTTTTACTAAGCATTTATACTGCCAAGAGTTTGCCTTGTGTGTGCTTGTAAAAGTACAGCAGGGTATATATAAGGATGTCATTTCAGCATTATTTTTAATAGCAAACAGCAAAACAAAAACAAAACCTAGAAACAACATAAATATTATCTTGCAGTCATGAAATGATATGGTGATAGGGGTTTCATCAAACTCAGGTTAGTCTTGTTCTCAGTATTTCCTATAAATTCTGTTTTTGTTTTCTTGATGCTATAGCTTTTATCTCAAAGTGTCTTGGTTTTGTTTTCTTTTATTTTTGCATTGTGTGTAAACATACAGGGAAATAAAAACTAAATCAGATGCCTCTGTCTCGATGCCTAGTTTTCTGATTCAGTAGCTTTTTGATGCGGAAGTACTCAAAGTGATTTCTAATTTTCATCGTTCGTCTCTTGAGGACCCAGTGTAAGTCATACAATAGAAAAGCGACAGTTTAAGAAAAATGTTGGCTGTATCCTAGTGTAGTGAAATTCTTGAAATGGAAATAATCTGTCACCTTTAATATCTTTAATGTTTGTATATTTTTATCTTTTAAACAGTTCGTTTTCCTGAAGACCTTGAGAATGACATTAGAACTTTCTTTCCTGAATATACCCATCAACTCTTTGGGGATGAGTAAGTAACTTAATAAGATGTTTGCCAAATCAGTATGGCAAAAAAAAAATCCATTCCTTTTATTTTTAATACTTAGCAATCAGACTTTATTTTCTCATGTGAAAAAAAATTATTTGAAAATACATATGAAAAGGGCATATGTGACAATGAGACACCAAGTTACCATCTACTATGTAGTGTCATAGACACATCACCTCATTTAATTCTCACAGCGGTCTTAGTGATGGTGTCACCATTTGTTACACCATCCGTTGGTCGCACTGGATAGTTGCCTAAGGACGTGTGATGGCTGAAGTTCAGATTCAGGCAACTTGACTGCAGAGCCCATACTCACAGCTACTTCCTTGTCTGACCACCACTTTGCTATACCGCTTCTAGTGTAGGGCACAGCCCTCCACCAAAGCGAGAAAGCTTACGTTACTGTTCTATGACAAGCACCTAAGTAGTTAAGAGAAATTTATTTTTAAAAGAAACTCTAAAAGTATGTCCTGGGATACTCAGTACAATTCTTTATTTTTCTGTGTCTTCATGACATTATTAGAATAGTCAGTTACCTTTTAAAAAAAAACGATTTTGAAAAAAATTTCAAGATTGAAGGAAGTTGCAAGAATAGTGCTGTGTATGGGCTTTATCTAGATTCACCAGTTGTTAGTATTTAGCTATATTTGCTTTAATCATTCTCTCTTATAAATTATTGTATTGTTCTCCATATGAACAACTGTAAACCTACTTGTGTCCCACCCTTTATATCAGTGTTGTTGTTGAACCGTCTGAGAGTAGGTTACAGACAATATCTTGACCGCTCACTCCTGAATTCTTTAGTATATTTCCCCCAAATAAGGACACTAACTGCAGTAGAATGATCCAGACTCAGGAAATTTAGCACTGATACAATACTATTTTCTAATATGCAGTCCACATTTCACACTTGCTAATTGATTTTCAACAGTTCTTTTATAACATTTTTCTCTGTCCTGGACCCAATCTAGCATCATATATTGCATTTAGTTGTCATATATCTTTAGTCTTCTTTAATCTGAAACAGTTCCTCAAGCTTTGTTTGTTTTTCACGACGTTGATGTTTTTGTAGAGTACAGGCTAGTTTCGTACACCTTTATTAGTTTGGTTGTTTCTTCATGATTAAATTCGTGTAATGCATATTTTTGTAGTACTGTAACAGAAGTTGTATCTGTCCTTCTCTGTGTGTCATAACAGAAAGTCCACGATACCAGTTTGTCCCATTATTGGTGAAGTTGACTCGGGCCACTTAGCGTAGAGGTATCTGTCAGGTGTCTCCACTGTACGGGTTATGTTTTCCCCTGTGTTGTTTATATGTAATCTGTGGGGGATATTCTGAGCCTGAACGTGTCCTATTTCCCATCGAACTTGTACCCAGTCATTTTAAACCCACCACTGACTTTTGTCTTCACTATTTTACTGTGATTGTAAAATGGTGGATCTCCAGCTCTGTCACACCTAGTGCACTCATGAGTCGGCGTTTCTCTACAAGAAAGAGCTTCTCTTCTTCCCCTTAGTGTTTCTTTTGTAACAGAATAGACTCAAGGACTCTTTTCTTTTTTTAATTCAGTGAGTTATAATCTGTTACTGTTAACTAATTTTGAAGATCCCAGATTCAACAAGTGGTACTCTGTCAAACCAGCTTTTGAGTCCTTTTGATATGTCATCATCATTTTGGGGACCTGCTACTTTCTGATACAGTAAGATGTTTCAGATTCATCTTGTACATTTTCTACTACTTCTGGAGTCAGTCCTTTTCCCAAGGATCCCTGGTTTGTTGTAGTAGGGAAGAGTGTTTAGGCATAGTTGACATTTGAATTACTTCCCTTTATGGCTGTTTTCCCTATGCATTATTTCAATACCTTTGATATATTTAATATGTTTTTAACTTGAAAAATGTCTTTTTATGGAACAAATTTTCTGAGAATTTTCCATTATAAATATATCACATTAAACATTTAATGTACTTTTAAATATTAAGAATTATGTTTTATTATATTGATTCATGCCAGAATATGAGCCTTTCATATTTTAAACAAGTTTTATTATAAAGTAAGAATGTTTTCTCTTCAGGTTTCTATTTACTTTATTCTCTTCCTCTTACTGCTATTTATTTAAAATCTCTTTCTGTGGTAATATCTTAGTAGATAGGATCTGGTTTTAAAGATACTGCCTTTAATGGGATTTTGCACCTCCGTCTGTCTGGCTTGCATGCCATTAAAAGTGGTGTGCTGGCATACCCCTCTTCTAAGGTAGCCAGATACCAGTCACAGAGTAGTGGTACCCTGTATTGTACCACCCAGTCACGACATTATTCTTGGTCCTAGCATCGTTGCCACTCCTTTCTGCTGCACCTAACTTTCAGGGTACTGGAATGGATGCCACTCGCACTTTATTTTGTTAGCCTAGACGAAATCTGGAAGTGACACTTCTTTCAGGCACTCTTCTTTCAGAATTCACCAAAAAAAAGCTTTATTGAGATAATTTGCCATATACTTGACCTATTTGAAAGTGTACAATTCAGTGGTTTTTAGTATATTCATAGTTCTACCATTACCATCATTTTAGAACATTTTCATCATTCCCACCAAAATATTCCTAACCAATTAGCAGTCATCCCCCTTCCCCTACCCTCCCAAGTTCTGGGCAATCACTAATCTTCTACTTTCTGCTTCTAGATTTACCTATTCTGGATAGTTTAGAATTCACTTTTTAAAAGACTTTTTAAGCTGACAAAGGGAATAGCAAGGCATAATGGATAACAGGGAGCAGGGTTGGAAAAATAGCAGCAGCTCCAGATCTGCTTTCTGAGTTCATAGAGGAGTGTAATTAGACAGGTGTTATCACCAATTTAAGCAGCTCTGGATGTTGGTGATATAAGCAAGTGGTAAGTTGGAAGGACTGGGCCAAAGCTACATCTTAGCTGCTTGCCTAGCCAGGTACCAGTTTAACACTACTTGTCTCTGATTTTAAATGCCTTCTAGTACCAGTAGTAATAGTAGCAGCAGCAACAGTCGCAGTAGTATTAATAGTAAACATTTCTTGAGTACTTGTACAATGTGCCAATGTTATAAGCAGGTTACATGTATTAACTTGCTTATTTAACCCAAACAATATCCCCGAGGTTGCTCTTATTTTATAAATGAGGAAAGCTGAGGAACAGTTTCATTATAAATATTTCTTATTTTAAAAAAAGTATAGTTTAAAATCTTGAAACTACCCACAAAGCTAAACTTGTTGATATATAGGGTTTATATTTTAAATGACTTTGCAAAGATTCATTTTGGGGTCTTAGATTACTGCTGTTTTTCCCCCTTTCAGTGAAACTGCTTTTGGTTACAAGGGTCTGAAGATACTGTTATACTATATTGCTGGTAGCCTGTCAACAATGTTCCGTGTTGAATATGCATCGAAAGTTGATGAGAACTTTGACTGTGTAGAGGTAAGAAGAGAAATAAATTTATTTTAGACTTTATTTTCCTATTGAATATAAAACAGGTTTTAAAATTTAAAGGTGTAAGCCCTGGCTGGTATGGCTTAGTGGATTGAGCACTGGACTACAAAGCAAAGGGTTGTTGGTTTGATTACCAGTTAGTGCACATGATTGGGTTGTGAGCCAGGTCCCCAGTTGGGGGCACGTGGAGCAACCACACATTGGTGTTTCTCTCTCTCTCCTTCTCCCTCCCTTCCCCATTCTCTAAAAATAAATAAACAAAACCTTTAGAAAAACCATACATTCAGTCTTCAGTTATGGAGATGATTGCCTGTTGTTTCAATTAACCTTGCAGTTTTGATCCTTAGCCTGATCTGTTTCCTGAGTGGACCTTTTCCCTAAAAACCTTCACTTTTATGATCAGAGTTATATTTTATTTACCCCCTTTTATTTTTTATGATACACATGAAAATTACTTCTTTTCCCAGAAGTTAAATAAGATGGAGGGAAATAGCTAAATTTTCTATTCTACTTCATGTAGAATTTGCCTATTTAAATTTCTCTTGTTGCATTTCTAATCTCACAAACTTTGCTAATATAATCCTTTATAAACATGGATAATTAAGCTAATTACATTATAAAACTATTTGAAACAAATAACCAAAAGAGGGTGAAAGTAAAGAGAGGCATTGAAGAGTTATACAGAGTCTAGCACAAATAACATCCTATTTTTATTACAAAACCTTTTATTACAAAATCATAACCATGTAATTCTGTAACAATATCACACTCGAGCACACCATATGACACTTTAGGTGAAATGTTCAAATTAAAACTATAAATTGTTACACCCACATTATTCCCCTACCATCCACACTCAAGCAGGTGTTACTCATGCCAGACCCTGTATATGCATCTGTGGCAGGTTGAATTATGGCCCCCCAAAAGGCAGTGTGACCACAGAGGCACAGTGATGTGTCCTCAAGCCAAAGAATGCTGGTAGCCACCAGAAATTGGAAGAGGCTAGGAGTAGTTTCTCCTCTAGAGCCTTGAGGGAGTGTGGTCAACCTGTTGACACGTTGATTTGAGCTCAGTGATACTGATTTTAGATTTTGCTGCTAGACAGTGAGAGAATGAGTTTCTATTGTTTTAAGCCTCTAAGTTTCTGGTGACTTGTTAGAGCAAAAAAAGATCTAGGACTGAACTTGGGAGATTCTCAGCCTATCCAGTGTGCAGAAGACACTAAAATTATAAGACTTCATTGTCAGGAAAGTGTGCTCTGGAGAGAAAGCTAAGAGTGTGGCTAGATAACCTTTTGCTCTCGCTGAAGAGATTAGGCATGCGACCCATGGATCTCCTCAGTAATCTCAGCAAAAGTCAGGAATAAAGATTGAATAGAAATGAGGGAAAATCTGTGGAGGACCATCTTCTATAATGGTGAGAATCTTCGTGACATACAAATGGTGACTCACAAGGGTTTTGAGGATATTATGTCAGCAGAAACACTGCCAGTTTGGACTGACGAGATGAGGAAAGGCTGATGAACTTCCAAAATTCTATAGGCAGGGAACAGGTGGATAACAGGACTCAGCTGCAGATACCCTTCAACGAAAAGGAGGAATGACAATGAGAGTGGAGCTTCAGGCCTAGAAGGTAGAGCCACAGGCCACAGTATTCCCAGGCTTTGAAATTAATGGGATTTGACCTGCTGGATTTTGATATTGCTTGGCATTAGTGACTCCTGTCTTCCTACCATTTTCTTCCTTTTAGAATAGGAAAGTCTATGACTTTTATCCTATGCCTGTATCACCATTGTATTTTAGGAATAATAACTTGTTTTCTAGTTTCATAGGTGGAAAGGAATTTTGTGCCATGTTATATCATACCCAGAGTCTGTCTCATACTGATTTAGATAACTTAGGTGATGATGTTTTGGACTTGAGTTGATGCTGAAACGGTTGAAACTTTTGGGGATATTGGCATGGGGCTGAATATAGTTTGCATGTTTGGATGGACATGAATCTTTGAAGGCACTTAAGAAAATTATATGTTTTAGACTTACTCTGTTTCTGGGTATTCCTTTAAAACACACTAAAATTTTTTGTCAAGAATTACCTCACTGAATCATTTATAAAATGGAAAATTGGAAACTTCATTGTTGTAATAAAAGCTCTTGTTCTTTGGACCTATGAAGCCAGCAGATTTTATCAGATCAAATCTGTCATATTATTGATAATACTGCCATATAAAACTAGGCAGAGAATTAAAATGTGGAAAATGAAGATCTTATGTATTAGTACACAATGCATGTCATAACTTTCTTCTGTAGAAGTAGCAGTTCCTAAAACATTAACAGGCCAGCTTTTCCAAAGCTTTAAACTTCTGACTTAAATCTTTTGCCAACCTTGTGCCCCGTTATTTTTTGTTAAAACCCCTTTTTATTATTTGGAATGGTTGATTTGGCCCTTTTTTAATTTTTGTTTTGTTTTATTGTAAAGGACTTTTACTTGTATGCCCAGGGTCACAAGTCTAGTAAAAAGTCAAGACTGTACTAGGAGATAATACTTAATGGTAGTAGGCATAATGTATAGTAATATCCTATTTAAAAATGTTAGGATTGGACTTCTAGCCAAGATGGAGGCATAGGTTGATACGCTTTGCTTCTTCACACAACCAAAAGAAGGACAACAAATTTAAAAACAAAAAACAACCAGAACTGCCAGAAAATTGAACTGTATGGAAGTCTGATAACCAAGGAGTTAAAGAAGAAACAATCATCCAGACTGGTAGGAGGGGCGGAGATGGGCAGCCAGGGTGAAGAGGACACGTGGCAAGGAGGTGGATGGGGCAAGAGGGCAGTGGCTGGCAGACTGGTTGGTCCCACATTTGCGAACAAATAAGCCGGGAGGAACAGCTGGGGAGTGAGAAAGACTCCGCAACCCAGGGTTCCAGTGTGGTAAAATAAAGCCTCAAAACCTCTGGCTATAAAAACCTGTGGGGGTTGGGTGGTAGGATAAACTCCCAATCTCACAGGAGAGTTTGTTGGAGAGACTCTCCTGGGAATCAGCACCAGAAGGGCCCAGTTTGCTTGTGGATAGCGGGGCAAGTGACTGAAAGTGGATTGAGAGCTGAGCAAGTGGCATTTTGTTCCCTCTCTGAGGCCTCCCCCACATACAGCACCACAATGCAGCAATGTGGGTTGCTCCACTCCTTACAACATAACAGGTACGCCAAGACAATGAAATTTGGCCCAAATGAAAGAACAGAACAAAACTCCAGAAAAAAACTAAGCAACAAGGAAATAGCCAACCTATCAGATGCAGAGTTCAAAACACTGGTAATCAGGATGCTCACAGAAATGATTGAGTACGGATGCAAAATAGAGGAAGTAGTGCAGGCTGTGCAAAGTGAAATAAAGGAAAATATACAGGGAACCAACAGTGAAGGGAAGGAAACCAAACTCAAATCAACAGTTTGGAGCAGAAGGAAGAAATAAACATTCAACCAGAACAGAATGGAGAAACAAGAATTCAAAAAAATAAGGAGAGGCTTAGGAACCTTTGGGACAACTTTAAATGTTCCAACATCCAAATCATAGGGGTGCCAGAAACAGAAGAGGAAGAGTAAGAAATTGAAAACTTATTTGAACAAATAATGAAGGAGAACTTCCCCAGTCTGGCGAAGGAAATAGACTTTCAGGAAGTCCAGGAAGCCCAAAGAGTCCCAAACAAGTTGGACCCAAGGAAGCACAAACCAAGACACATCATAATTAAATTACCCAAGATTAAAGAGAGAATTTTAAAAGCAGCAAGAGAAAAGGAGATAGTTACCCACAAAGGAGTTCCCATAAGACTGTCAGCTGATTTCTCAAAAGAAACCTTGCAGGCAAGAAGAGGCTGGGAAGTAGTATTCAAAGTCATGAAAAGCAAGGATGTACATCCAAGATTACTCTATCCAGCAAAGCTATCATTTAGAATGGAAGGGCAGATAAAGTGCTTCCCAGATAAGGTCAAATTAAAGGAGTTCATCATTACCAAGCCCTTGTTATATGGCATGTTAAAAGGACTTATTTAAGAAAAAGAAGAAATCAAAACTATGAACAGTGAAATGACAACAACTATCAACAACTGAACCTAAAAACAAAAACAAACTAAGCAAACAATTAGAACAGGAATAGAATCACAGAAATGGAGATCACATGGAGGGTTATCAGTGGGGAGAGAAAGGGGAGACGATGGGGGAAAGGGTGAAAGGAATTAGAAGCATAATGGTAGACGCAAAATAGGGGAGATTAAGAATAGTGTAGGAAATGGAGAAGCCGAAGAACTTACATGTGTGACTCATTGACATGAACTAAGGTGGAGGAATGCTGGTGGGAAGGGGAGTGCAAGGCAGAGGGGGAGAAAAAGGAGAAAAAATGGGAAAACTGTAATAGCAAAATCAATAAAATATACTTAAACATATAAATAAATTAGAATGTTAGGATTGTTTATGACCAGTTCTAAATGGGCCCTGACTCTTGTGCTTATTAGTTTTATTTCTATTTTCACAACATATATTTTATTTTGTTCTCACTCCTATACTTTTATGCTATTAGCTCTCAATGTATTGCTGTTATGAGGGGCTTTCCTCTTGCAAACAATCTCCTGGGTAAAAATACCATATTGGTAAACTTAATGGAACTGTAACAAATTGGCTATAGAATGAAAGAGGTTAAAATAGTCTCTTAGATCCATTCAAATTTAGGGTCAGAAATAGTTTTGAGCACTTACCTTTTTATTTGTTACCACTCCCCAGTCCTGTTCAAGATGACTAAACTTGTCAGATAAATAATATATAACTTTAGTTAATACAGTATTTGTTTTATTCAGTGGTTTGTGTCCCTTGACATTTTTTAAAATTTTGCAGATTTCAAAGTGTTTCTGAGTAATGCTGTAATCGTGGTGATTTGCTGTTTGGAAAGATTTAATCTTAGTTAAACTAGTGTTTAACACAGACTTATTAAAAATACGGAGTTTTCCATAATCAGATATTTCTTACTATATTGTTAATTCTCAAGCCCAGCTACATACTCTTATTAAAAATGCAGGTGGTATTTTTTTTCTTGTGTTGTACAAAATTCACTGTTGTTTGAGGGTTTTTAAGTTCCACCTGATAGTGTCGAATTGATTTCTTCCAAAGGAACCATTGACTTAATTATTGATAAATCTTTCAAATAGTATGTGCAGTGAAAATAGCTATGTATTTGCATTGACTTCTGATTGTTCCATTCTTGAAAACCAGGCTTTTCCATTTAGAAGTCCTGTGTTGTGAGTAAGGAATCAATCTTTTATAATGTCTTTCTGTAGGATTATTTATTTGCTTCATGGTCAAAGATCATTTATTTAAATTATACATTCAAGCAAACACTTTTTCCCCCTCATAAAAAAAAGAACAGATAGTGGATGTTGGGGGAATGGATTTACCTCTTCTATCTCAGTTTTTGCAGTCAGAATGTTTATTCCATCGTGCCTTTTGTTTTCTTGATACGAGGGATATAATGGCAAACAAAACGAAGTCCCTGCTCTCACGAGCTTATAGTCTAGCCAACAGGAACAGTTAGTAAACAAATAGTAAACAAATTAAATTTAGATAGTGTTATGAAGAAACACTTTACTGATTCCTGAATGAAGAGGAGCCATCCGTGTAATAATGTGAGAGAAGAGCTTAGTCAGCAAAGGGACCAGCATATACTCAGGTCCCAAAATGAGAATATTCTTGGCATTTTTGTAGTCCAGGAAGATCATCATCATTAAATCACTGTGGTGATGGAGAGGAGTGTAGGAAATAATTGAAGGGCTTGGCAAAAACTAGATCATTTAGGATAAGAATAGTTGATAGCCTTTATGGGTTTTAAGTAGGTGGGGGTCACACGATATGGTTTATACTTTAAAGATGATTCTGGCTGCTATGGAAAGAACACTGTAGGGGGCAATAGTGAAAGAAAGGAGACCAGAACATTGCAGTGTTACTGCATTTAGTTTTATTGAGGATATATTTTGGAGGGAGAGCCAGTAGGATTTGCTGTTGACTTAAACGTGATGGATGGGGAAAGAGGAATAAGGAAGACCTCATTGCTTAAACAATAGTTCTACTATTAAGTGAAAAAGGGAAGATTGGAAAAGTAAATTGGGGGGGGGGGTGGTATCAGATTTTTGTGTGAGATGTGTTAGGTTTGAGTCTATTATATAATGTATCATATTTGAGATTTTGCAGATTATACTATGTAGCATTTTTGCATATGAAAAAGGCACCCATTTAGATAATCAGAAACCACAGCAAATCTGCTTAGAAGTTTGCTTATTAGAATTTTGCCATTACATTAATCTTTCATTATTCATTCATTTTCTGAGTTCTCCAGTTACACCTAAAATTTTTTAGTCACAATTAAGATGCCTATAAAACATCCTCACTAGGCCTCACCTTTAAAGGAAGCCTTCATTCATAATTCTGAATTTTACAATACTTGATTATTCACACATTGATAGTTTATTCGTCTTATGGTTTTCCCTGTCTTTGCTTTTATCAATACCTCCTGCCCTCTCTTGAGGTAATTTCATTACTTTTAAGTGAAAGGGTGTGTAAAATTGTTCAGACGCTAATTGCTAGCATTTCTGGGAAAGGTTTGGTAGAGGAGGGTTAAAATACATGGATAAGGTGAATTTCAGTTATCTATCTTGTCTGCCATTATATAGATTGAATCTGAGGGTTGATAAGAGCAGATACAATATTTTTTTCTGAATTTTTTAGCGTCTTATAGAAGAATCCTGTGCACTTACAAAGATCTAATCTTGAAGAAATGAAAAATAATCTTT
>VMDR010021454.1:0-16808 GCA_007922815.1 Macrotus californicus | reverse complement strand
GGCAGAGTGACTTGTAGGTGGGGAGTTGGGGAAAGTAGTGACTAATGACATGGGAAGAGGCAGGAGGAGTCAGCCCATGCAGGACCTGGAGGGCATGCACGGTCAGGAGTTTAGATTTCATCCCAAGCACAGCTAGGGGAATTTCAGCAGAGGAAGGACAAAATGTAATTTGTGCTTTTAAAAGCTGATAGTGGGCAAGGGTAGAAGATGAGTTAGCAGGCTGCCCCAGTGGTCCAGGTCTGAGATTCAGTCTGGGGTGGCAGTTGCTAGGCCTGGAGAGTAGAATTGGGTCTTGCTGAGTAAAATGATCTCTTGCCAGCTCTGTGGCTTAGGTGAGAACATAGAGGCGTGGGTGAATCATATGTTCGTGTCTTCCCCACCCTGGCTCTACCCAGAGCCCCAATGGGTTGAGTTGCCCCTGAAGGAAATTTCTAGGAGGTGGGAGTTCATTGCTACAAGGACTGGGGTGCTCTGAGAGGGGAAGGCCATTGTCCTAGTTAGCATCTGCATGTCTGTGCCTATCTGTGTGTTCCACCCCCAGTCAGTGGAAGCCTGATGAGGAGCCTGGCCCCCAAACCTGGCCCCCCAAGGAACGGGCAGCCCTTCAGGAGGAGCTTAGCGATGTCCTCATCTACTTGGTAGCGTTAGCAGCCCACTGCCGTGTGGATCTGCCCCAGGTGGTGCTCTCCAAGATGGACACCAACCGGCGACGCTACCCCGCCCATCTGTCCCGTGGCTCCTCCCGCAAGTACACGGACTTGCTCCATGGGGCCAGCTCTGAAGACCAGACTGTGGGGACTACAGACCTTGCCTGTGAATCCACACACCAGGCCTCAGCCTAGCACCACGGACCCATGATCTGCAACTCAGCACCACATCTGAGGAACAGACAGTGGCCTGGCCATGGAACCTGATTCTAGCCCTTTCCTTACAGCTCACCAGCCTGGCAGCGCAATGTCTGAGGTCTGAGGCTCAAGAACGTCTGGAAGGCAGCCTCTTGGTACTCTTCTATCAATAAAAGTTTTGCCTAGCAACTTCTGGATCCTTCCTGGGGAGGCTCTGTCTCAGCAGGTACTACAGAGGGCCACCAGGGTTGCTGTGAGCCCAGCTCCCATGTTTCTCTACCGCACCTCCCACCTGCCTTGCACAGATCTCATTTCTAGCAGGTCCCCTGTGGGATCTCCTGCGAGTTTGTTTCCCCTTGGAGCCTCTAACAGAAGACTGCAGGCTGTAGTCAGTGTTAAAAGTCCAGATTTGGGAGCCAGGACATCAGGGTTCAAACACCGTATTTGGTACTTATCAGCTGGATGATGTTCATCGGTTTCTTCACCTAAAGTGAAAATAATAGTATCTACCTCATAGGGCTGTAAAGTTTAAGTCAGTTATTATTGTAAGTAGAGTGCTTAGGACAGAGTAGAGTGCCTGGCACATAGTAGGTACTTTATAAGTTTGCAGTTATCCGTCTTTCAACTCAAAACATTCAGAGGCGCACAGCAGGAAACATCAATAGTTAAGGTAGGCCTGGGTCCAGGACTGAGCCTCAGGACCCAGCACAAATCAGGGTCAGGTGTCAGATGTGGAACAGAGCAATGCTTCCACTCCTTGCGGGCTTGGGCCTCTTGCCCCCTCCCCTGCCCTCCCAAGACCAATTTGTCATCCCACCTCTACACCTAAAGATAGTGTTAGCTGTGTGTAATTTATCTGTTGTGTGACCTCAGGCACATCATCACTTCCTTTTTGAGATGCCTGAAGCCTGCCTCTCTCATAGGGTGGGGTAATGCTGGGAAAAAGACCTTTAAAGTATTCTTGCTGCCCTTATGGGCCTGTTTCCCCATCAGTAAGATGAGGCCTCCCCTTTAATGGCTTCCTTCTTCTAGTGACCTAATCCCTCTTACCAGTGACCTCTTCTCAGCTAAAACTACCCAGATTGGAACTGCTTCAGCTTTCTGTTCTCAAACCCACCCTGCTTCTCCCTACCAGTGAGAGCTAGAGCCTTGTCCTTACTGGTTTGATTTCATTCCCTCTCCTTGATCAATTATCTCCTGTCCCCTCCATATAATCAGCTTCTCTTCCTTCCCATTAGCCTTCCCACCAGCACAAAAAGTGTCCTCCCTATGACGAAACCAACAGACTTTCCGCAGCTTCACAGCCAAGCCTCTTGAAAAGGGTTGCCTACGCCCAGCCACTTTGCTTCGCATCCTCTCATCCATACCCTGACCCACTCGAGGCTGGCTTTTATCCCTTCCCTTCCACCGAAACTGCTCCCCACTTCTGCAAACTCCTACAAATAGCAGGCACCTGTGCTGAATCTGACTCTGCTGACCATTCTCTGTGAAGCTTTCCTCTCTATTTTCTAAATGTGACACTTCTGGATTTCTTACTACCCCTGGCTGTTCACAGATTTTTCTTAGGTACCCTCTTGTGAATGAGGTATCATGCACCCCAGACCTGATATCCCCAAGCTGTTATTTCCAATCACCTCCCTGACCCCTTCACATTTATCTCACATCGAACATATCCTGACTGGGTATCTCAGTGACACTACCTGCCACCATCCAAGCTAAGAAATTAAGTCAGCCCCATCTCCCCACTCCCCAACCAAATTCTAGCTCCTTATTACATCATCTGCATCCCTCCCCTCTCATTCCTCAAGGCTTCTTTACTGCTTTGGATCCTTTCATCTGGCTTCTAAGATCCCTAGTGATCAATCTCCTGCTAACCTTGCTTTCTGGGGATTTCTACAAAATCTCACAAGACTGGCATGCAGTTTCAGTTGCTCCATATATTTCCCTGACCCTGTCTCTATAAACCTTCAAGAGCATTTTAAACTTGTACACACTGAGCTCCATGACCTTAACTGGCAGCTCACCAAAGCCTGCGGCATGCAGTATCTGACCACAAATGTGCTGTATTTATAGACACTTCCAGATCTGAGGTTAAGGACATACCCAAGGGAGGAATGTGGGATGACTCTACACATACACACACACACACACACCCAGTTCCAGGAATACCTTTCGGTCTTATAACCACACTTGGTTCCGTGACAATTCATTTAGGTCGTCTAAGCCTTCCCAAACCCCAACTTTGCTCCTCTCCCCATCTACCTCATGAACAGGCACGGATGGGGGTGAGGATATACTTTATTTACTTACACAGGCTGAAAATTTGTACTAAGAGGGACTGGGTGTGGTTTCCAGGGTTCGAATAGGGGATTCGCCATGTGTCCTAGGCCTGCCTGTGATCACACCTTTTCCTAGACCAGAGACCTGGAGTCATTGCCCAAGTTACTTCAGCCACTAGGAGGCAGGGCCCAGGCCCCTCCCTAGCCACATCTCATAGCAACAAGATCTGTGCTCAGCTACCCTCACATTCTGGGCAGCGCTCAGAGGCGGTGCCTGCTGTTGCTCCAGATGGTAGCTTGAAGTCTCGCCCACAGCCTGCGCAGATGTAGAGACGGCGGCGCATGTGCGCACGACGGTGGCGGATGAAGTGTGAGCTGAGGCGGAAGCGCTGGCCGCACTCCCCACACGGGTAGGGCCGCTCGCCCGTGTGCGTGCGGGCATGCTCCGCCAGGTTGGAGCGGTGGCCAAAACGGCGGCCGCACACGGCACAACGGTGCGGCTTCTCGCCAGTGTGCACACGCCGGTGCTTGGCCAGCGCAGAGCTCTGCGCGAAGCGCGTGCCGCAGTCGGCGCATGCGTATGGCCGCTCGCCTGTGTGCGTGCGTCGGTGGCGCGCCAGGCACGAACTGCCGCCAAAGGCACGTCCACAGTCTGGGCAGGCATAGGGCTTCTCGCCCGTGTGCACGCGCAGGTGCTGTGCGTAGTTGGAGCTCTGGGCGAAGCGGCGACCGCAGTGCGTGCATAAATAAGGCTTCTCGCCAGTGTGGCGCCGCCGGTGCTGCTGCAGGTTGGAGGCAGCAGAGAAGCGCTTGTCGCACTCGGGGCATTTGTAAGGACGCTCGCCGGTGTGCGTGCGTATGTGTTTAGTCAGCGCCGACTTCTGCGAGAAGCGCTGGCCACACTCGGTGCAAGTGAATGGCCGCTCGCCAGTGTGCGTGCGGCCGTGCTTGGTCAAGGCTGACTTCTGCGAGAATCCCCGGCCGCACTCGGTGCATGCGAAGGGTCGCTCGCCCGTGTGCGTGCGCGAATGCTTGGCTAGCGTGGAGCGCCGTGCAAAAGCACGGCCACAGTCCGGACACGCATGTGGGCGCCCCGGGTCAGCAGACGGCGCTGGCGCCTCGCTTGGTACCTGGGGAGAAAGGGGAGACATGTCAGTCCTGACCCATAGGCCTGAGAGCCAGGGATCTAGGTATACGGAAGCTGTAATCACTCAGTTTGGTCTGTGTGAAACAGGAAAGCAAGGGCGCCTGCCTCATGGAACGGCTGTGTGCATTAAATTACATACTGCATTAGCGCACATGCCACAATTTTTGGCGTCATTCTGGCTATTCCTTATGAATTCAACAAATATTTATTAAGGGCGTAAAATGTGCCAGACTCTGTTGTAGGCACTGGGGACTAGGTATTAAATTTTTTAAATTCCTGCTTTCAGCAGGACTGGATAAGGACTGCTGGTGTTAGGGGAATGCTGCAAATTTAGTAAGATTAAGCAACTAGCCCTGGCTGGTGTAGCTCAGTGGATTGAGTGCAGACTGCGAATCAAGGGTTGCTGGTTTGATTCCCAGTCAGGGCACATGTCTAGGTTGCGGGTCAGGCCCGTTGGGGGCATGTGAGAGGCAACCACACATTGATGTTTCTCTCCCTCTCTTTCTCCTCCCTTCCCCTCTCTAAAAATAAATAATTAAATAAAATGTAAAAAAAAAAAAGCTTTGGAACCACAAGATTTTTTTGAAAAAAAAAAAAAAAACTACTGGTGTAAAATGAGCAAAGATCTAAAGGAGGTGAGCAAGCAGGCTACAGAGGGAACAGCAAGACCAAGAAAAAGTGCCTAGGGCAGAATGCATGAGGGGGAGAGTAATCCATGGGGTGCGCCTGGAGGGGATCTCTTAGCTTAAGGCCTTGCGATATGAATGAGATGTGGAACATTAGAGGACATGTTAGGTTTTGAGTAGGTACATGACCAGATCAGACTCATTTCAAAAGCCTCCATCAGGTTGCTGGGGTTGCAGAAGGTAAGAGGGCAGAAGCAGGGGCCCAGAGAGGAGGCTACTGCACGGCAGCATCTGGCAATAGAGTGCAGTGGCTCAGATCCAGGTGACAGGTGAGAAGTGAAGGTGGTGAGAAGTGGTCTGCCTCTGAATATATTTTTGCCATTTGAGAAAACAGATTTGAGCGCTAGATTGGATATGAGACAAAGAAAAAGGAGTCAGAATGATTCCAAGGATTTGAATTTGGCAACTACCAGGACGGTTGGGGAAGAACAAGTGGAAAGGGGAGACCTGTTTCAGATCACATCTGCAATTCTGGACACATCTGGAGCTCAGGAGAGAGTCCTAGACTAGACATGTTGATTGGGAAGCCATCAGTCCATAGATGGTTTTTAAAGCCTTAAGACTGAATAAGGTACTCAGGAAGCAGCTATCATTTTTAAGCTGTGAGGAAGGCAAGGGTAAAAACCCAAATACAATTGTGAGGCCTGAATTGAAAACAAGCCACTTTCATGAAGACTAGGGTGGTAGAGATAAAATCAGAAAATGTCTTGTAAAAGGCAGGTGAAGGGAAAACGCTCTATAACACTACTAACACTGTATTATGTTAACATTTTATATTAACAGAAGGAAGAGGAATTTTGAGGGTATATCACTTCCTCCTTAGAAAAGAGAAGGCTCATCCCTGCAAAACTGATGCTGAGTATCTTCTATGGGCCAAGCAATTAGAGACATTATTTCATGAACGGATATCAGCATATATGAAGGAAAAGACATTGTCAGCCACTCCCCAGCGTAGTTATCACAATGTTATTTTATAGATAAGGAAGCAAGTTAACAGAAGCTAAATGACAGCTAAGAAGCAGTTAACACCTTTTTTTTCTTCTTATGTTGCAGTGAGTATAAATTCAGGGTCTTAAAATATGCTGTGAGAGAAGGCAGTCACTTTTTGGTAACCAACTCAGAAACTGGAACACAAGGCAGTTTGGGAAATTAGTCAAGGGAACTCTACTTTAAACAGTATATACAGTGATAACAGTGATCCCAACATTACAGTGTAAAGCTTCAACAATGCCATTTTATGTACATTATTGTATGAAATCTTCCTGTCACCCCCTCGAGTCAGGCGTTATCTTTGATAATTGAGAAAACAGAGGTGTGCCCTGACTGGTGTAGCTCAGTTGGTTGGCCACCATGCCTCAAAGTGAAAGGTCGGCGGTTCAATTCCTGGTCAGGGCACACGCCTGGGTTGCAGGCCTGGTCCCCGGTAGCAGCATGTGCAAGAGGGAGCCGATGGGTGTTTCTCTCACACATCGATGTCTCTCTCCCTCTCTTTCTCTCTGTCTTCCCCTCTAAGAATACATAAATAAAACAGTAAAAACAGAAAGAAAGAAAGAGAGAGAAAGAAAGAAACGGAGAAAGAGAAAGAAAAAGGAAGGAAGGAAGGAAGGAAAGAAGGAAGGAAAGAAGGAAGGAAGGAAGGAAGAAAAGAAAGGAAAGAAAAAGAAAACTGAGGCCCAGGAAATTTAAATTCCCACAGCCAGTGGGAGTCAGGACCGGTAACTCCCAGGCTACATTGCACCGCCCTGCATTTGCACAGCCAAGATGTGACAGAGGGTGGACTCCAAGTCCTTGCTCCTCTCTGGGAGGGATTCAAAGTTAAAAATACAAGTTGATACTTTAAATCGAGAAACTCCCCACAGAAGATTTGACAGTCTGAATTCAAGGTCACACTTTCCTGTCTTGCCCGGTTTCGACGCCTGTTGGTTTTATTCCAACACATCAGCCCTTGCAGAGAGGACTGGCCTTACTATGTCTACATTTGTTCTGGCCCCCTTTCCTTTGGCACC
Organism: Macrotus californicus; assembly: GCA_007922815.1. Taxonomy (NCBI): domain Eukaryota; kingdom Metazoa; phylum Chordata; class Mammalia; order Chiroptera; family Phyllostomidae; genus Macrotus; species Macrotus californicus. The sequence goes on along the minus strand of VMDR010021454.1, from coordinate 9,845 downwards.
CTTCTTGAAGATGGCTTTGAGCAGCCTGAGGACTCCCTTGTGCTGGGCTCACTGACTGAGGAAGAACTTCACACAAGCGTTCTTGGTACCTGCAGCTGCAGGAGGAGGGGCCTTGGGTGCCCCCCGGGGAAATCGTGGTAAGAGGGCCTGAGACTAGCACAGGAAGACCCCAGGCAAGTCACTCCCTTCCCAGGCCTCGGTGAACCAAGGAAGGTGAGGCAGGCTAGGTGAGATCAAAGTGACCGAACCTGAGGTATGCACACATCACAGGGTGCAAGAGGGTTCTAAGTCTTCTGTAGGCACACTTTTATCTCATTATAATCATTCTGTGCTCATTGTCACTGACATTAGAAAACCAATGGATCACACAAAACCCACAGTTCCATCAGTAATATGGTTTGGATGAGGGTGGATTTAATGAAAACAATGTGAACCCATCCGAAGAAAAGCATTATGTAAATGAGGCCAGCAGGTGAGCGATCTACATGGTGACTGGCAAATACCAGACTCGGTGGTCATTAAAGGACCTTACGTGTCTTAGATTCTACAACTATTAGATTTCAAAATGAGAATAAAAGGTATCTGCACTGTAACAAGAGGGTACCATGGGCATACAATGTAGTCTAGTAATATGATAATCCAAGTATTTGAAGATAGTGATCTTCCTGTATAAGTTGTTTTTTGTGTTTTGTTTTTTTTAACCAGAGCAAAGTTCCCAGTTTCCTCCACAGATCCTGCTTTCCTAATTAGTAATTACAACTATCAGCCTTGGCTGGTGTGGCTCAGTGGATGGAGCACCAGCCTGCAAACCAAAGGGTTGCCAGTTCCATTCCTAGTCAGGGCACATGCTTGGGTTGCAGGCCAGGTCCCCAGTAGGGGGCGCATGAGAGGCATCCACACATCAGTGTTTCTCTCCCTCTCTAAAAATAAATGAAATCTTTAAAATAATAATTACAACTACCATTTATTGAGCAGTCTATGTGCCAGGCAGGGACTGTGCTATGCTTTTCACCCATGTTATTTTAAACTCTCACAACCCTTTGGGTTAGGTATCATTAGCTCCATTTTATAAAGAAGGAAATGAGGCTCAGAAGTACCTCGACTATCCACGGCCCTACAGCTAATGAGTGGCAGAAGCAGGCTCTGAACTGGAGTCTGTCACTGTCAGAACACGTGTTCTTAGTCGTGATGCAATTCTGTCTCACAAGTTAGAGGTCAGCTACGCACCTGCCTCCCTCCCCTGGACCATTTTCAGAATCCCTCTTCTTTTTAGCACCGAGTATAAAATATGATCCCTATCCTCCAGCTCTTTGCTCTGGAAGTGTGATCCACAGACTAGCCCTATCGGCATCACTAGGAACTTGTTAGAATCTCAAGTCCCACCCCAGACCTGCTGAGTCAAAATCTTCACTTTGACGAGATTCCCAGGTGATTCCTATGCACGCGAACACTAAGACACGATCTAGAAGAGAGCAGAGAAACTCCTGGAGGAAGCAGGTGGAAAAGGCGAAGAGGGTTTTACAGGCTGAAAGACCACACGCGCGAAGTCTCAGCCTGCGCCGAGAAACCGTGCTCAGCCAGCGTCTCCGGCGTTTGGAGCTGGGGCGTGGAAAGGGAGTTGGGCAATGAAGCAGGTACAGAGTCAGATGGTGCAGATCTCTGAATGCCAGGCTTAGGAGCCAGGACTTTGTCCTGAGGGAAACAGAAAACCAAAAGTTTAAGGAAGGGGAGGGGGAGAGAAAGAAAGGATTGGATGTGCAGACAGCCTGCTGAGGAAATCTTTGTGTTCATTAAAGAGATTGGCTTGTGATAGGCAGTGAGAGAATGCTTCGGCCCCTGCGTGGAGCATAATTAAGGCCTGTCCCGGACAATGACTGGCCTTAAGACCGGGTGACAGCTAAGTGTCATAGGAGTCAGCACTGGAAGAAGCTTTCGGGTTCACTACTTCCATAGAAACTGGGACTCAGGGAGACCACATCGCAAGTTGTTGAGTTACCCTGTGGGCACGGCGCGGTGCTAGATGTTTATGGGGTGTGTGAGTGACCCTCATTTCCACCCTCCTCCAAACACAGTCACCCACTGACACTTAGACTGGCTTTCAAACACCTGACTTTCATTATCTCATTTCACAGACGAGAAAGCACAGGCAAAGCTGATAAATGGTGTAGTCAGAACTTGAACCAATGCTTTTAACTGCTCCAGGTACCATGTAGTCTGTCCCCACCTACATCTCATGACTAGCCACGCCCACCCCCCCCACCTTCCCATCCTTAGCTCCAGCCAGTCCAGTCTAGGTTCCCAAATATCCCCTGCTTTGTCTTGTCTCCACTGCCGTCACTACCTTAGAGCAGGCTACCAGCCTCGTATGGCCTGTTCCTCCCACAACAGACAATAAATCTTCTAAATAGAAAATCTAAAGTCTTTCTTCTGATTTGAGGCTTCTGATAACACGGCACACAACATGTTCCGTTCCTACGCTGCCTTTCAGTGCCTTTAACCTCGGCCCATCTCCTCTGAGCCTCTGCTTCTGTTTTTTCCTCCTCCTGGGATGCCCTTCATCTGCCTCCGTTTGCCGAGTCCGCACTCAGCTTTCTCTGTAAAGCCTGCTCCACTGCCTTGAGTTGGTTGCCCTGAATCCTGCTGAGGCCTCCTTGTCGGTTTCCCCTTTCACCCCCAGCTCCAGGATTCAGCCTCAAAACGCCTTTGATAAAAAAAACAGTTGGTCCCTAACTGGTGTAGCTCAGTGGATTGAGCACGGACTGCGAACCAAAGGGTCATTAGTTCGATTCCCAGTCAGGGCACGTGCCTGGATTGCGGGCCAGGTCCCCAGTGTGGGCCATATGAGAGGCAACCACACATTGATGTTTCTCTCCCTCTGTTTCTCCCCCCCTTCCCCCCTCTCTAAATAAATAAATAAAATCTAACAAAAAAAAAAAAAAAAAAAGCAAAGAAAAAGGAGTTGACAAACCTCCAGAAGGGTGACCTAGACCCAAGTCCTAAACTTTTGTGAGAAGAATGCGTAAGAGCAGCAAATATTTACAGTGTTTATTATGTGCCACCCCCAGTTCTAACTCTTTACATGCATTGACTCATTTAATCCTCATAAGCTGAAGAAGTATGAGCTGTTACGGTTTTGCTTTTACAAATGAAGAAAATGAGGCACATGGAGGTTAAGAGACTTGCCCAAGGTCATATAACTGGTAAGTGATGGAAGTCCACCTTAAGTTCTGGAGTGTCAGCTGTTTTGTTTTTTCTTTAAGATTTTATTTATTCATTTTTAGATGAGTAAATACCCACACCCCCTCTGGGGCAGCAGGACTTTCGTTCCCTGGAAACTGGCTGCTGTGCAGGAAGAATTCGGAGCCTGCACCCAGAAACCTGGTCCAGCCAGAGTTCTCCAGCTATAAGCAGTGTTGGGCTGGCTGAGGCTGGGAGTTCCGTAGGGTTCTTGGAATTGGTGGGAGTTCAGGTCTTGAGTGGGGCAATCTAACTAATATTCTGATATTAAAACTCCTCTCTTTTAAGTTTTTTTAAAACTCCATCACCCTTAGGCTAAAACCCAAATACCCTACCCGACCTGCCTAAAACCCTAACTTCACCCATGCTACAGCATGGCTGAGCCACCCCCGCTCACTTCTCCCAGTGCCTCACTCACTGTCACTGAGGCACTGAAAGGCCCATTTCTTCAGCCTGAAGTAGTCACTCACTTTACCCCTAACTCTCCCTGGTCTCAGATAAGCCATTTCTTTACTAATCTTTGGGAGCTTGGGCCAGTCACCCAACTGTCAGGTTTCCTGGGCCTCAGTTTCCTCACCTATAAAATGGAACAAATACTACCTATGTTACAGAACTAAGGTGCTTAAAACAGTGTCTGGAGGAGACTTCTAATCAAGATGGTGGCATAGGTAAACATGGCTCGCCTCCCCGGCCAAACACAACAAAATTACAACTAACCTATAAAATAACCATCATCCAGAACCATCAGAATTCAACCTGAATGGAAGTCCTACAAACACAGAATTAAAGAAACCACATCAAGACTGGCAGGAGGAGCAGAGACAAGGAAGTGGCTGGTCCCACACCCACGTGTAGTAGGTAAAAATCAGGAGGGATTTCCCATGAGGGAGGAGTCCCAGCCCCATACCAGGCCACCCAGCCCAGGGTTCCAGTCAGGAAAAGAAGTCTCCATATCTCCTGGCTATAAAAACTAGCAGGGACTGCGGTGTAGAAAACGGGAACTTACAGAGTCCCAGGCAGCTCCTCTTAAAGGGCCTGTATACAGAGATACTTGAGCTCACTCCATCTGAGCTCCACCGAGGAACAGCAGGTTGAAAGGCATCAGACATATGGGGAAGAACTGAATTGCCCAGCATATCCACAGAGCCTGCAGGTGAGGGCTATATTTGACATCAATCAACCTGGTTCACACTGTTTGCCCCACCCTGCTGATTCCCTACAGCCTAGACCCACCCAATTTTTGGGCCCACCCAAGCTGTCCAGTGGCTTTCCACTAACGGCTTGTCTTGCACTATGCTTCAGATTTTCCTAAATTCTCTCAAGCAACATCTGGCTTTGGAAACCCTGTACATCTTGCTAAGTTGCCCTGGTCCCAGCACTAGCAGCAGACAGGCTTGGTTCACAGCTTGGCCTTGTATGGGCACCTTCAAGCCCAATACAAGTAACATCCATCTGCAGGTCGCTTTGCAGCTTATAGTGTGTGATCCTAGAGAGAACACAGGCGATGGCTGACCTTGGACATGCCAACAGCAATTAAGGATCGACTACAAGAGGAGGGTGTATACAGCCCACCTGGTGAACACACCTTGAGTACCCAGCTTGGATAACAGGAGAAGCCGAACCACTGAACCCTACAGGACACCTACTACAATAGGCTACTCTATTAAGCAGCTCTATCTAACACACAGAAACAAACACAACAAGCCTGTCAAAATGAGGGGACAAAAAAACATGGCCCAAATGAAAGAATACGGAGACAAGCAATCTACTAGATGCAGAGTTCAAAACACTGATTATAAGGATGCTGAATGAACTTAGTGAGAACCTCAACAGCATAAAAAAAGATCCAGTCAGAAGGGAAAGATACACTAATTGAAATGAACAATTTACTGGCAATCAACAGTAGAGTGGATGAAGCTAAGAATAAAATCAGTGATTTGGAATATAAGGAAGCAAAAAACTACCCATCAGAACAGCAAGAAGAAAAAAGAATCCAAAAAAATGAAGATAGTATAAGGAGCCTCTGGGACAACTTCAAGCGTACTAACGTTTGCATCATGGGCATGCTGGAAGGAGAAGAGAAAGAAGAAATTGGAAACCTATTTGAAAAAATAATGACAGAAAACTTCCTAACTTCATGAAGAAAACAGACATACAAGTCCAGGAAGCACAGACAATCCCAAACAAGATTGACCCAAAGAGGCCCATCCCAAGACACACCATAATTAAAATGCCAAAGGCTAAATACAATGAAAGAATCTTAAAAGCAGTAAGAAAAAAACGGTTAGTTACCTACAAGGGAGCTCCCATAAGACTGTCAGAAGATTTCTCATAAGAAACTTTGCAGTTGCCCTGACCAGCATGGCTCAGTTGGTTGAGCTCTGTCCTGCAAAATTAAAGGTCACCACCAGTTTCCAGCCCAGGCACATGCCTGGGTTGCAGGCCTGTTCCCCAGTTGGGGCAGGTGCGAGAGGCAACCACTGTTTCACACATCAATGTTTTTCTCCCTCTCTTCTTCTATCCCTTCCCCTCTCTCTAAAAATAAATAAATAAAATCTTTAAATAAAGACAAAAAAATTTTGCAAGCTAGAAGGCATTGGCAAGAAATATTCAAAGTGAAGAAAAGCAAGGACCTACAAACAAGATTACTCTACCCAGCAAAGCTACCATTTAGAATCAGAGAACAGATAAAGAGCTTCCCAGACAAGAAATAGCCAAGGAGTTCATGATCACCAAACCAGTATTATATGAAATGTTAAAGGATCTTCTTTAATAAGATCAAAGATATGAATAAAATGGCAATAAATACATACTTATCAACAATTGAACCTAAAAAACAAAACAAACAAACAAGCAGAACAGAAACAATCATAGATACAGAAAACATTTTGATGGTTGCTAGATGGGAGTGGGTCAAGGAGATGGGTGACAAAATGAAGAGATTAAGAAGTACAAATTGTGTCCTGGCTGGTGTGGCTCGGTGGATTCAGTGCCAGCCTGGAAACCGAAAGGTCGCAGGTTTGATTCCCAGTCAGGGCTCATGCCTGGGCTGTGGTCCAGGTTCCCAGTTGGGAGCATGCCAGGGGCAACCAATGGATGTATCTCTGGCACATCAATGTTTGTCTCCCTCACTCCCTCCCCTCTCTCTAAAAATAAATAAGTAAAATATTAAAAAATAATAAAAAATATTTAAAATATTAAAAATAAAAATTATTATATTGCCCTGGCTGGTGTAGCTCAGTGGATTGAGCACCGGCCTGCAAACCAAAGGGTCGCTGGTTGGATTCCCACTCAGGGCACAAGTCTGGGTTGCAAGTCAGGTCCCCAGCAGCAGTAAGAGGCAACCACACATTGATGTTTCTCTCCTTCTTTCTCACTCTTCCCCTCTCCCTAGAAATAAAATCTTAAAAAAATAAAAATTATTTTAAAAAAAGTACAAATTGCTAGTTACACAATAGTCATGGGGATGTAAGTACAGCATAGAAAATAGAGTAGCCAAGAAACATATATGCATGACCCATGGACATGGACTGCGGGAGGGAGTGCGGCGGACGGAGGGGAGAACCTGGGTGGAGGGGAGCAAAGGGTGGAAAATCTGGAACTGTAATAGCATAAACAATAAAATATAATTTTAAAAAACATGGCAAAGGTTATTTAAAAAAAGCGGAGAATAGTAAATGCTACTGTACCAAGAGTCAGAGGTTACCCTTGCCTAACCTGGCCCATCGCCCATCCCCCCCACCCCAGTCTGCATTAAGTTCCCAGCTGCGGGGTTCCACCCTAGTGCCTGCACTCTTCATACAGAATTGTAGCTGCGTGGTTACTTAGCCGTCTATCCCTGCTATACACATCAGGCTCCAAGGGGAACCAAGGATAACATTTACTCTCCAGCACCCAGCACAGAGCTTGGCACGGTGGGTGTGACATGTTTGACGTCAGCATGGGCAGTGGGGCAGAAGGATGGGTTGCCAACCCTCAGATCCTAAACCGGAGATCCATGGAAACGGAGGGACAGGATCCCGGCTTCTGAAGCATGGAGACTGGAACCGAACCAGTTTAGGGGAAACGGGGCCCCAGAGTGTGGGACACGTACCTCCTTGTTGTCCATGGGGATCTTGAGTTTCACCACCTCATACTTCTCACCCTCATCCTCCTCACCCTTCACCAGCAGCACCATCTCCTCGTGCATCTCTTCCTTCTCCTCCACCGTCTGTGGTTCGCCAGGCATCTTGGTGTCCTGGAGCGGGCCGCTGGGTCAGAAGCTCAGGACCCGCCTCCCACCATAGCCCTGGCCCAGGCAAGGTGGTGTATAGCCCTGGCTTCTCTAGCCCGACCTTCGTGTCTGGGTCTGGCCCTTTCCCCTTCCACCCCAGCTCGACCCTAGGCACAAGCACTTCCTAGGGACCAGCTCTGAAGACACTCGTTCACCCCACTCATCTCTACATTTTAGACCCTGAGCAGTTCGAACCTCCAGTCCCACAGACCCGCCACCCTCCCCGCGCTGAGTCACTCCCTGACGCCTGGGTCGGCGGCCGAGAGCTGCAGGGTACCCGCTGGAGGCGGGATCGGGGCGGGGATCCTGAGGAGCGCGTACTCACCAGCCACGGGTTCCGCGCTCGCGCAGCTCAAGGCCAGGGTCCCAGTGGTTGGCCATTCCGTGAGACGGCTGTTCCGGGGGCGGGTCAGGGCCTCGGGGGCGGCCGGTCATTGGTCAGAAAACCAAACCCCGCCCCTAGAGGAGGGATCCAGAGGACCCAGGCATCCTTGCCGCACTGCCCCTGGATGGAGGAGAGCTTAGAATCTGCCTTCGCCGCTATACCCTAACTCCTAGGACTCCCGGCTGTACAATCCCAACTTTCAAGGTCCTCGCAGTCCGGTTGGAAGCTACCTTCAAGGCTTGTCTCCCGTGGCCGGCTCAGAGATCTCGGCTGCGGCCAGGCGCGTCCGCTCCGCCCAAACTAGGCCACGTGCGCTCCAGCCCTGGCCTGGGCCTTTGGCTGGCGCCCCGCCTGGAGGGCGGGCCCTGATGCCTCCTCACCTCTTCCCTTTCCTTTTTCTCCTCCTTTGCCATCTTTTCTCCTTTATCCGCGTCGCTTTTCCGGTTTCCTAGTCTCATGAACATCTTGCTGTTTGAATACATACTTACGAAATCAACAGCCACAAAAAGATACCGCCGTCGTATCTTGTGGTGGGCCTACTATTCTCCAGTGTTATGCAAAGCGTTTCACACACTCATGTCTGTTTAAATGTATTGGGGTAAAACACCACTACCCAAAGGCTGTCTCCTTCGTGGATCATATATTGGACCACGTTCATCCTCATACTTTTCCTTTCAATCTGTTTTCTGTCTGAGTTTGCTGATCTCTTAATGATCTCCACAAAAGCGGGCCCATCATACAGATGGACTAATTGAAGTTCTGGGAAGTAACTGATTTGCCTAAATTATACAGCATCCCTGAGAACCCAGTAGCCTCAGTGGGAAATTGGTAGCTCACAGTCCAAATCCAGGCCACGGAAGTATCTTCTTTGACCCTCAGGGTGTTTTTACATTTAAAAATAAGCTTCAAAAAAAAAGAGAGGACTCACACATTTTTATTTCCAACATTTCAAAATTGGGATCTTTCATGTAAAACTCTGTATTTCCCATTTCTCTTGAAAAAGACATCTAGTTTTTCCATTTTATGAGTGGGATAACTAAGAATCAGGTATGATGAAAGAAAGAGAAAGAACATTCAGTAAATGCTCAAAATCCCCACGTTGCCTGTTTACAGCAACTCTGGGGAATCAGTAATAGTGTCTCCCTTTGGCAATTGAGGGAACTAAGGCTTGGAGACCTTAAGTAATTTGTTCTAAGTCAAATAGCTGGTGAGTAACAGATTCCAAAGCTGGTGTTCTTTCTCCTGCATCAAACTCTCCAGCACAAATGAGGTTACATGAGGACTTTGGTAGCAGAGCTGGGACTCAAACTGGAGCCTCAGTCCTCATGGCCTGGGACGCAACTTGAATGTTGAGATTACATGTGGTCAAACTTGTGTTCCCCAGAGCAGCTGGCAAGAGGCGGCGAATGCCAGGATACTCAACCCTCAGGATCCCTAAAGCCACTTTGATTGTGTTCATTCTCTCATCAAGTGTTTATTGAGCCCTACTAATTGCTTGGCCCCATTCTAGGTCCTGGAGATGCAGTAGTGAACAAAACAGACAAAACTTTTTACTACTGTGGCCCTTCTAAGGGTGTAAAAATATAAACTATAGCCCTGGCCATATGGCTCAGTTTGTTGGAGCGCCATCCCATACACCCGGGCAGGTTTGGTCCCCGGTCAGGCTGCGAATGGGAGGCAGCCGATCGATGTTTACATTGATGTTTCTCTCTCTCCCTTCCTCTCTCTCTAAAATCAATAAACGTATCCTTGGGTGAGGATTAAAAACATCCAAAACATGTAAACAGTAAAGAAGATAATTTCAGATGCTCATAGGTGCAAGAAGGAAATAGACAAGGCGATGCACTACTAGGGAGTGGTTTGATTGGGGGCTTCTTTAATGTGGGCAGGGACGGCATCTCTGAGGAAATGATATTTGAGATGCTTTCAACGATGAGAAAACGGTAGCCA
>VMDR010021453.1:0-16839 GCA_007922815.1 Macrotus californicus | reverse complement strand
GGTAATTGTCCAAGCTGACCAAGAGCAGTGATAAAATGTTTGACAAATAGAACTTTCCACTTCTCCTTCCCTGGTAGGAAGTTTATTAGCATTTACAACCACCGTGATGTTAGGAACCAGCACTTACTAAAAACCACTTTGTGTAGAGACACTGCCAACTTCACGCCAGCTGAAGACTGAAGGAACTCTGCACTGAGCTTGAACGCGCTTTGTCCTCAGTGAAGTCACCTTTAGGCTTCAGCTTAGGAGTGGCTACAGTCATTGACTAGCTCACCAGAGAGCTCAGTAAGGCAGCCAGGATTGTCTCGACACTGCAGGAGTGTTTGAGCGTCCTGGTGACAGGCTTTGCCCATCGCAGGGTGTTTCAGAAGTGAGAGGTGTTGACAGTACCGCACAGTGGTCCGGCTTCGACCTGAAAGCAAATGGTACTGTGCTTCTTATGGCAGAAACGAAAACGTGTTACCTTTCTCTGGACGTCTGTTATAAGGAAGTTGTGTACATAATATAGCTATAAAATTGACTATACTTGAGTTTAAACACTGCAGAAATTGGGGGACATCATTAATGCCTTTCAAGTTTCATTTACCTTATCTCTAGTAAATGGGAAAAACACTGCACATCTCACAGATCCCTGTAAGGAAAATACAAAACAATGTATACTAAAATGCTTTTTAAAATGTAAAGCACATGTTGGATCTTTTTCCTGGAATATTCCCTGGTGGGTACAGGAGAAGGAGAGAGATTGCTTTTTTGTCTTCTCTTTTCCCTCCTTTTGCCACCCAATCCGTGTGTACAATATCAATGAAAAGATGGCTAAATGGTGCTAATCATGAACAAAACCATCCACTGTTAGTCTCTTCTATGAAAACTGAAACAAATGACTCAGGAGAAACCCCTATGTTTTCATTAGTTCCTTTGGTATATAAAAACTGTGGGTTTGCAAAGACCTTGGCTTCTAAATATTTACCTTAATACAAGGCATTTGGATTGGTATTCCGTTAAACACATCTGCCAGATTAGTGCCAAACTGGACTTTTTATTACACAGTCTTTTTTCCATTTGGATCTCAGAATATAAACCAAAACTCCTGTTTTTGATGTATTTGTGTGTGTTTGTGTATGTCTATGTGGGTTTGAGTGTTTTAAAAATATTTTATACTTGGTAGATTTATTTTCCCAAGCAGAGATGCTCACCAACCACTTTGACGGCACTTATCGTGATTAAACTAACTTAAAGAAGATCATTTATGATGGAAAACAGGTATCTTCACTGTAAGAAGAAGAGTATAAATTCCCTTTGAAAAATATAGTTCTTAAGACCTGATGAGAACTAATAGACTTTATAGAGGGTTATGCTAGTAACCATTTCTGGTGGCTTTTTATAGCAAGAGTTTCAGGTAAGTAAAATTTTTGAGTGTGAATTAACTCAGATTTTGTCTACATCATGCCATTATACATGAGTGACTTTTTCCTCTTAAGCTTTGAATACTATTGAGGAAAGAGTGAAAATAGGGAATAAATAAAATGGAGTCGCTTTAACCAAGCTGCTGAAATTATTCACATAATGAAAGTGGAGACATGAGGAAAGACTCTTCTCACTCTGGCCTGAGAACTAAAATTTTTTTAACTTCTCAGTCTGTGTCAGCACATGGATATACATCTGGACACGTGTTGGGCCTCCAGACAGCCCTCTAAACAGTCACTTGAGAGGCTCACATGTCCAGACAACCTGACATCCATTATCCAGACTGCTCGACATGTGACTGATAACAATCTCGGTTATCAGTCAGCATGCCGGACTGATTATTCTCAAGAAAACACTTTTTACTGTAAGAACTTTTAACTTTTCTTCTGCTGGGTTTTTGCCTAGCTGTGTTCAAAGTTTGCAAACTTTCAGACCCTTCAGTAAACCTTGATCATCCATTTCTAGCCGAAGCCTATGACACTTTTTGAGTTTGTTCCCCACAGTCTGTTTGTCATGCACTGACAGACCAAACCCTTATATTCATTTTGTGTTTTGCCTTTCCAATATAGATCAGGTGTGTGTATTTTTTCTTGTTGAAAAAAATAGAGAAGGGAAATTTCAAAACATCAGAGTCCTGCAAAATATGTATCTGAAATATGTATGTAAAGTACTGCACTAACATTGTTCACAGTCACTAATAAATGTGTATTTATTAACTGCTAAGTTACCAAATTCATGCCACTCAGCTTGCTGACTAATAAAAAGTCAGCACTTTTAATAAGCATTATGGTATTTTCTGATGTGGTCATAAAACAGTCAGGTGTCCACATGCCCAAGGTGAGTGCTAGTCGGTACCTCCCAAATTCTTGCACCACCTTTACTTCCCCCAGGAGAATATGAGTTAAGGGTTATAAATATAGAGGATAGCAATGTGATTGGAATTTTGAATCTCCTTGCTTTCTCTCTTCACAAATTGAAACCAGGCTGTTGATTCTCATTTGATAAGTTTAATGATGCCTTTCAGGGAACTGACCATGAGTGTGGTCAAAGATTTTAAAGATTTTAAGACTAGGAACTACTTGAGAAAATTACTTGGTTACTATAGCACACTGAAAATTTCAAGCAATTGATTGATGTCCTAAGATCCACTGAACAGTGTGTGGCAAACCTGGCTTAAGAAACATGATATTTCAATTTAAAATCCATACCCTTTAGTTTTAAGTATTAGAATTCCGGCTCAGCACTGTTCCCATCTCTCCCAAGAAAGCAGAGTAAAGCGTGAATCCTCTCCTCAAATGCCAGCTTCGAACAGAAAACATACACGAGTGCTACAAGAAAATAATTAAGACTAAAATTACATACTTATCTCTTAAGAACAACCAGGTTTTAAGAAATTGAAAGATACATATGGGAGAGTATCAAAAAGAGTTTCCTGAAAAAGTAGAGCCTCAAAAGAGGGTCTTAAAGAATGAGTAAAGTCAATGTTCTCAACCCTGGCTATACGTTTGAGTTGCCTAAGAATCTTTTAAAAACCAGTGGTGCCCCACCCTCAGAAATTCTGATTTAATTGGCCTGGGGTGGGGTAGGGGTGGCCCAGGATAGTGTAATAAAGCTCTCAGGTGATTTAATGTGCTTGTAGGGTTGAGAAACTTGGAGTAGGAAGAAAAAAGGAAAAGGGAAAATAAAAGTTTAAGACCGTGTGTCAATTGATTCACCTTTACTCAACAAAAACATTTACCTAGTGACTACTCAATGCTGGTCATTGAACTAGGTGATGGGTCAAACTAAAATGATTGAGAAATGATGCTTGGAATTTTTCATCTAGTAAAGAGATTCATGTATAAACAAAGGATTACAATATTACTGGGAGATATATATGTATATATGTAATCTCTCTCTCTCTTTCTCTCTCTTTTTATATATATCTATAATCATATCCTGTGCTTCATAGCAGAATCATTACAGCAGAATGATTTTGTTGTTGTGGTCAATTAGAGCCCCACTTCTTAAACTTGTTTGCAAGTCGGGATCATCTGAGGGACTTCGTAAAGTATTGCTTTATTGCTTTCTGGGTTCCATACCCAGATATTCTGATTCATTTGGCTTTAGAATCATAATTCAAAAGAAAACCAAATCAAACCCCCCAAACCTCCCTAGGTTATTTCAATACACAGTATTGGAATGGAAGGACTGACCTAACAGAAGTTGAAGGTGCATTTGGGAGTCAGGTTGAATTGCTAGGCAAAACAAGACTTGGTGAAGCCTTGAATTCTAGGCTGAGGCTCTGGGAATCACTACACTGAATGATCGGCTGTCCTTGAAGGTTCTCTGTGATCCAATGAAAAGGAAATTTCTAGAACTATTCTCTCTCTCAAAAAAAAAAAAATACAGAATGGAATATGGGAGAAGATTCCTAAGGGCAATTTATCGTTAGGCACAGGAGTCACAGTGCTTAGGGTCCCAAGAACATATCTCAATTTCCTTTAAACTTAGGAGAAAATGTTACTTTAAACTTAGGTCAAAGGAAAACTTTTAATATGAGTAAAAACCAAAGCCAGGGACTATATACATAGAATGGAGTCTTTTAACCAAGCTGCTAAAATCACCAACTTTATGATAAAGTTTGACATATGACAACAGACTGTACTCTTGTTCTAACTAGCCTGGGAACATTAACTTTTTAAAAACGTCTGTGCTATATCAATGCCTGGATACACTTCTGGACCTCCAGCTAACCTTCTAATTGGACCCTGAGGCAAATTATCAGCCCTGAAGGACTCACCAGCATATCCACCTGACATTCGTTATCCAAACCATGGGGACTGACTAGATCTCATGGCACCATCTTCCACATCACCTGGTGTCCCTCAACCTGGCGGCCTGACGTCTGACTGATGACCGTCTGGTCCCCTCTCAGGGCTAAGATTGCAGAACCGATTATTCTCCAGAATGCACTTTTTTCTATATGAACTTTTACCTCTGTGTTTTCACCTAGCTGTGTTCCCAGCTGACAAACTCCGAGACCTTGACTACATCTCTCTCATTTATTTCTAGCAAAGCCTCCAGACTCTTTTTTTCAGTTTGCTTGAAACATGTGACTGTTAAAGAAAATACAAAGGCCCCAGCAAGCAACCATCATTTCCCGAACTCTTATCTTGAACACGACTTTGCATAGTTCAGAATATGCTGCACCTATTCGTCCGCCAGAGTTGGAAGATGTATACACCAGCCCGGGCCACACATCTGAAGAAACGTGGAGAACGTAAATGAATCATTCTCAAATCTATGATAACTGTTGTTCGTAAGTTTTTTGCTCACCGATTCATCTGTTTATATTTAAAATATTTGTCCTTTATCTCAAGTCTGATCAGACTAAATATTTGGTGGCTCATTTGTATTTTCCAGGAAGCACCAAGTTCCAAAATGTTATTTTAGCTGGGAACTTGTATACAGCTGGTTCTATTAAAGAAAAGGGAATATTTGAGTTATTTTTAACCCACGAGCTAGTTATTTTTAATTTAGCCCCTAAAGAGCGATTACATTCATTGTAAAATGGTCCAGTTCACTTGAATGTTATCATCCATTTGCTGGTGTCACCTCTCCAGAATATGACTATATATTCTGTAGCTTTGTCGCAGTGGATATAGCTTTGGGTCAAAAGTGATCACCTCAAAAAAGTGGTTACTGAACTGAGATTGAGAAGGAAGGCAGGAGAATGTGTTCATCTGAGTTGAGAGTTTTATGCTTTGCTGTAGAAAGGTCTGGAGAAGGAAATAACGGAAGAATGGATCAGGTAAAAAGGAATAAAAGGAAGAAATGAAAAATATAAGGAGAAAATCATGCTAAGTGAAATAAGCCAGTCAGAGAAAGACAAACACCATATGACTTCACTCCTACGTGGAATCTAATGAACACAATGAACTAACAAGGAAAATGAGGACAGACTTGTAGATGGAGAGCAGGATGACAGCTAGTGCATGGGAGGTGAGGGAGGGGAGGAATTGAGCAAAAAGGAAAAAGGACTCATGGTCACGGACAACAGTGTGGGGATTGTTGGGGGGAGGAGGGTATAAGGGGACAAAGTAGTGATGGGAAAAAATACGATAAAGATTAAACCTAAAGAAAAATATAGGAAAGATTTGGATGCTCCTAAGGAAGTCCACTTGAACACGACCTCCATGTGACAGGCTGTATGTCAGCGTGTCATCATAGAATTAGTGGACCTTTAGGTTCCAGTGGAAATTTGGTATCACATCAGCTCTAGGAATGCTAGAAAGTTTTTAGGTGGAATTGAAATTAGTACATAAGGGCATTTTTTGAAGTAAGCTCCAGAGAAGATTAAAAAACAGTCTGTGACCACAAGAGATGCACTATCCAGTAGTAGTGTTTCAAGTAAAAATTACCATGCAGTATGATGAATGGCATGGGGTGTGGAGCAGAGGCAGGGAAGAGTGGTGGGTCTAATGGATTCATTGGCTCAGTATTGTGTTTCAGTGAGGTGAGAAATCAGAGTATTCTTAATGTTAAAGGGAAATTATTAACTTTCTGTGTAGGGAATGAGACAGAGACATAGAGAATTCAAGCTAAAAGATACCTTGGAGGCCATGACACTAAGCATCTCATTGTTCAGGTGAAAAAAGAAGCAAGATCCAGTGGTTAAAAGCACAGACTCTGGGGGCAGACAACCTGGGTTCAAGTTTGAGTTTTACTATTTATTAAGTTACTTAATTCTTCCCTACCCTGCCTCAGTTTCTCCAATAGTGGTGCAGGGATGACATATAGGGTCTGCTTTCGTGATGGAATTAAATGTGTCAACACAAACAAAATGCTTAGAATAATTGGCTTGCATCTACTAACTGCTCACTAAATGCTAGTGATGTTCATTTGCGTTGCCGAAACTTGGGTGTGCGTTAGCAGGTGTAGATCGCCTGATCTCCAGATTTCCACTGCTTCCCCGTGCTGACTTTGTTGGTGTTGGTACACCAGTTAAGTAACAAAACTTCCAGTCTTTGTCTCATTTTCACTTTTCACATTTGGGGGGTTGGGGTTGTTTTCCGGTTCCTTGTATCATTTTATTAACTCATTTCTTAGAAAAATAGTTGAATCCTTGTTCAATAAACTCTTAACTTTATTGTAAAGACTACTTAGAAGCAATTATATTTGTACCGGTGGCAAAACCTACCAAAGCAACCAGTGCACCGAAATCCCTGGATGTGGCATGGCCTTGCCAACTCAGCATTCTTCATTTGGGGCCCCTGGCAACCGGTAGCCATGGAGCTCCTTGCAGGAGCAACCTGGGCTCAAAAACCCTTCTGCAGAGGCAGAGTCCCACTGAGGACTCTGGCCTGCCAGCTCCTAACCCCTGAGCTGAGAATCTCCTGCCCTTTGGGAAATGAAGAACCTGAATATTGCCAGGACCACACACACACACACACACACACACACACACACACAAATACACACTACCTGATACCTGTGAGTAAACTGTGTGTACGGATTGTCATTAAGGACACAGAAGTATAATCTATATATCAGCTGGGGCCCAATAAGAAGCATTGCACAATCAAGTGAGTGACTTAATGAGACTTTAATAAAGGATTTATTTAAGGATTATTTATTCATTTATTTTTAGAGAGGAGAAGGGAGAGAGGGAGAGAAACATCAATGTGTGGCTGCCCCTCGCATGCCCTCTCCTGGGGACCTTGCTTGCAACCCAGGCATGTGCCCTGACTGGCAATTGAACTGGCGACCCTTTCTTTTGCAGGCTGGTGCTCAATCCACTGAGCCACACCAGCCATGGCTACCCTATGCTCTTTGAACAAGTTATTTTATTTTTCCAACAACTCTCAGGTTTCCATTTCACTGAAGAAGGAACTGAGCCATACTGATGGAATGGCTTCTGCAACAGACCACTGGAAGCTCAGCTGGCTGGCTGCAGAGTTGGATTTGAATGTAGATTTATCTGATGACAAATCCCTTGATCTCAGTGAATACACCACCCTGACTATCATGGGAAATCAATACTACTATTGGACAGGTGGAGCTCTGGGATAGCGGAAAGTGTTATCTGCAATGCAAGAAATAGATTTACCTTCTAGTGTGAGTCTTGATGGTTTTTGTAGTGAATCCTCTACTTTTCAGGTGGAAAAAAGACAAAAAGTTAAAACTAGTATTCTGCATCTATTGATTTATATTTTTACTGATAGGATGCTGAAATATCTGCCTACTAACTACTAGATGTGACTCTTCATTTTGCTGTAGGAAACATCCCACAGATGATCTCATTACTTTGTGAGCTCCCCAGATCTGACATTATGTCCAGACTCACCTGTTGTAAGGGTACAATGTGCGCCTCTCTCCATTAAGAATAAATCACTGATCTGCTCTTAAGTATCTTATAGCAAAATGACTAATTCTATAAGCTCTGTCTTCCATCCTGATATTCTCTCAGGGTTGTTCTGGATGAACCAAGTATCAAAACAGATAGCAGAAAATTTTGCAAAAACAAATTTCATTACTCCAATATTTTAAAATTTAGTAGACTGCATGATCCATTCATGTTCTCTTTAAATATGACTACTATTTATTGCTGTGCTGTTTTTGCAGAACTCTTATTGGACCTTATTCTGTTTGGACTTGACAGTTTGATCAGGGTGTTATCTCCCTTTTGCTATGAGATTAATACATATCTTGACCATTCTATGAATGCTTGAAAATAGACCCTATATACCAGAATTGGAGTTTTGTCTTGTAATACCTTGTCAGGTTGTGTGATATATCAAAAAATATAAGTGGGAAGATGAATGTTTAGAAATCAGTTAGCTAAGTGAGTAATTGAGATTTCTGCTTCTTTTGATGTCTGCCCCGTTACAGATTTAAATATATATGTTCTGTATGTAGTTATAGCTGGAAAAAAAGCCTATTTATTCAACTAGTCCTCACCACTTGTTACTGTTCTTCCCAATGAGTGCTTGTGCAATCATAGGTCTATGTTCTTCTTTTGTGAAACAGCTTACAGGTTAGGAAAAAAAAAAAGGGCTGCACGATATTATTCATTCACATTTAATCATATTTAAAACCAATTTAGACTAGCTTGGATGTCAAGGAAATTCACTGATTTTTATTATGCCGTAGCAGCCCAACATTAAAAGTATATTGAACTGAGAAGCGTGCAAATCACCTTGCTACCAGCATGGGGGATCCTAATCAGATTCTATAAACCTAAGCTGATATCTTAGTAACCATAGCAATGTTATCAAATGTAAACATACCAGGCATTCTTTCGCAACTGTGAGTCTGCACACAGTGGGATTTCCTACCCCAGGCTATATTCCCTGGAGCCGGCTTTAGCCAGAGTGAAAAGTTCAAACAGTAAGGAACAATGCAGAAAAGGACTTGCAAGTCTCCGTATCCCATCCCCTTTTCTCTTTTCTTATTGTAATTGGCATTTTTTGGCGTAGTGGCTCATTTGGCCTCTTCATGCCTCGGTTTACAATGCAAACTTGTAAGAAATTACTGCAGCATTTTTGAGTTATGTCTTAGTTAATGTCTGCGATTCACTACTGGAGCCTACGTACTTAAAAAAGCCATATTAAATACGATACGAGTTTGTTATTATTGTCTGATTACATTCACAAGAAACCTTTAGAAAAGGCAAGACCGCAGAGCGGGAACGCCCCTTCCAGGTTGCCTGGGACTGTGCAGTGAGAGCTGGAATTAGCACAAAAAGGAAGCAGGGACCTTTCTCAGGGGTCAGAAGTGTCCCGGACAGGAGTGTGGTGATATTGGCACTGCACAACTGCCTGTCGGCACGAAAGCCATTGAACTCCCTACCAACGATGGCATCTAAATTTTAGCTCGATGAAGGGGTAATTCTCCTGTGACCGCTGCTTCCCTCAGAGTGAAGGCGAAGTCTTTGCCGTGATCCCAGAGCCCTAGAAGATCCGGCCCCTTCCCTGCCTCTCCTCCCTCACCTACCTGCTCCAGGCACCTGGGCCACCTCCCTGTTCTTCCATCGTACTGCCTATCTGCCACCTCGGGGCCTTGGCACTGCTGTTCCCTTTACCTGCAACACTCTTCTCCCAGGTACAGGTGTGACTCTCACATCCTTCAGGTCTTTGTGCAGATGGTGTCTCCTCAGGGAAGCCTTCCCAGGCCACCCGATTTAAATGACAAACCTTCCAACTCATTCCCCCCTACTCCCTATTCCCCTCCACAATTTTATTTCTTCTTTTTTTTTCCTTTTTATTGAATTTGCTGGTGGGGGGGTGACATTGGTTAACAAAATTATACGTGTTTCAGGTGCACCATTCTACAGTACATCATCTGTACACTGTATTGTGTGTCCATCAGCAATGTGGTGGTGAACGTCAAGTGTCCATCTACCCTCCTCTACCTCCCCATTCACCCCTATCCTTGGCAACCACCTCACTGTTATCCTTTGTCCACACATTTTTCTCTTTCTCCCTTTTTCTCAATCTCTCCAACCCCCTCAGCCTGCATCCCCGCCCAATTTTATTTTGTTCCACGGCACTTATTGTCACCTGACCTGCTATACATTTTTCTTATTCACTTTGTTCACTGTTTGTCCTTGCCCATACTCTCCTCACCCCCCTACCCCTGCCTCCAACTAGAATAAAGCTCCGAGAGGGTTGGGTCCCTGTTTTCACAGCCGTATGCCCAGCATTAGCCCTGGGTCTAGTGTGGGGCAGGGCCTCCCTGCACATTCACTGGAGAAATGAGTGGCAGCATTGTGGGCCTGTGTCTGAACCCCTGGGCACCGAAGGAGCAGGCTGGCTGCGGCATGAGCCTGGGTCACGAGCCTGGGCCACGAGCCGGGCCATGGTCCACCTGCTCTGTGTGAGGCCCACACAGGTGGGAGAGGGCGGTGGTGGCTACGGGCACAAAGGTGACTAAGACAGAGCTCTCGTGTTTAGACACACCTGTCTCGTCTCACACGCAGTCTCCAGGAACATCTGTTAAAGGGCCTGAGGTCTGAGAAGCAGAGGAGAAGCACTTGAGACCCTGAGGGCCGGGCAGGAAGCCAGGATGTCCAGTATCTCCCTCTGACCATCAGATCCAGCCCTGGAGACAGGGAATTCTGCCTCAGCCCAGACTCATTTCACATAAACACTCAGCTCTGGCACTGCGCCCGGCTCTGACCTGGGTGGCTGGGGACACAAGGGTGATGAAGACACTGCCCTTTTGGAGCGCCCAGTCCAGTGGGGAAGACTCACAAACTGGAGGTCTGCAATCACGCACCTGGGTCAGTCTGAGAGGGTCAGAGTGGGCTTCCCAGGTGAGAGAACCCCTGAGCTCTGTAGCACTAGTAGGGTCCACGGGGGAGAGGGGAGAACCGTGAAAGTCTGTAAGGAAAGGGAAAGGAAGGCACACTCCTGGACAGAAAAGAGGTCCAGGGTGACTGATCCTCCTCTGACCCAGTGGTTCTGCAACAGGGGCTATTTTGCCCTCCAGGGTTCATTTGGCAATGTCTGCAGACTTTTTTTTGTAGTTTTATACCTTGATTTCACAATCAGCAGTTAGTCTTCATCCACATTAACTGTCTGTAGACATCAAAAAGTGGTGACAGGTACAATGCATAAGTCATCAATGTAGATAGCTTGTTTGGTGAATCTTCATCCTCATTACATTTTCTAGACAATCGCACCCAGGTACCGTATGGGGCCTTCTCACTCCTTAGGCCCTGGCGGTTTTGTTGAACCTGGTGTCTGTGTGGACATCGGGGGTTTCCATCTCCTTCATGGCCAATTTCTGCATCTCTTTGAGTGCCCGAGGAGCACACTCCTGGAAACCCATTTCGTGGATGTGCTTGTGGATGTGGACGGTGTATTCTCTGGTCACTACCTCACTGATGGCTGAATGCCCCTTCTTCTTCTCTCCACCCTTCTCAGTGGGAGCCATTATGCTGGGCCCAAGTTGGAAAAGTAGTGGGACGTAGAGGCCAGGGATGCTGCCACACAACCTATTGTACCACGCACAGGACGGCCCCTGACAACAAGAATTATCCAACCCAGAATGTCAGTACTGCCAAGGCTGGGAAATGCTAGTCTAGTTGAAGAAGAGTCAGACCAGACAAGGCCTTGACCTGCTAAATAGTTTATACTTTATCCCGAAGGCAAAGGGATAAGGATTGGAAAGTTTGAAGCAGAGATGAAATGAGAGATGATTCCTTCCTGGTTGTGCCTGGAAGCTCAGGGCCGTCTGGGCAGGCTGAGTCTTAGTCTCTCTGACCCGCCACCACCCAGCCACTCAATAAGCAACAGAAATTCAGAGAAGGAAAAGCTTCCTTTTAGCAAGACGGGGAAGCCCCTGAAGGCACACACTGAGTCCTCATTCCAGCACTGATTCAAAAGATTTCTTGACCTGCCTCTGGGACAGACCCAGGTTGAGGTTGTGACAAGATGCAGGCCAAGTGTTAGGCATCATCACACCAACCTGTGTCCTTCTCAGGTGACATTATTTGCCCCTCCACTCAGCTCCCTGAGCCCCTAGCACAGACTTTTCTCACCACCCTAGTCATCTGGAATGGTAACTCTGTTTTTACATCAGTCTCTTCACCCTCTCCTCTGAAGGCAGGAACAAGACTGGAGCCATCTTTGTGGTCCGTCCTGGTTCAATCCCTCCATTTACCACTGGAGAAATGAAGCCCCAAAGAGGGAAAAGACTTGCCCAAGGTCACACAGACAGTCAAGTTCATCCTCCCTGTCCCCAGTCGTCTCCCCTGTGCTGGCATTTACATCCCAGTGGGGGTGTCCACAGCATCTTGCTGTCACTCCATCGATCCCCCAAAGGCACAAACGTGACTGCTGAACTGTGTGGTATGTATGCTCTGCAGCTGCAGTTTAGGTGAGGAGGTGGTGTGTCAGAAGTCATCAGCACCTGGAATAACTCCCCTCCATGAGACTAGTTTATGCTGACAGTGCACCCATCCCAGACCTGACCACCCTGGGTCAGCAGTGTCTGGTAATTTCTGCATGGGGTGAATCCAAAACCGGCTGACTTTCTCCAAATATCTTACCTTGATCTCACTGTTCCTGGGATTCCCATCTGTAAAATGAGTCTGCGGACCTCCACAGGTGTGCTCTGCCCCACAGTGATTACCTGCCTTCTGCAGAGCTAGGAAACTTCCAACAAATCTTTGCCCACACCTCAGGGCACCACATGCCCAAAGCAAGAGCTTGGATGCCACGCCACTCTAAGAATGGTTTTGGAATCTGGAACTTTTGAGTTGAGAACCCAGGACATCTGGGTTACAAGTCTGTGCCCACTGTGCCACTGTGTCCTCAGCTCAGCAAAGAGTGTAGTGACCACAGGCACGAGCCTGCAGGGGACCCAACATGCGAAAAGGCCCTGCTCCCGGCACTGTCTGGCTTCCTAGGGACGCAAGGTCCCTCTGGGCAAGGGACCCCCCTGCATGGGGTTCTGAGGAAAGAGGCAGGACATGACTTGTGGAAGCCCCCCCCTGTGTGGGGAAGAACCCCCAGGCTCACTTCTGCCTTTGTACCTGACCAGCGCCACTTCTGGGCTTCGTCATGCACCACTGATTTCTGGATTTTTCAACATATTCCTTTTAATTAACCTAAGACCCTCACTGTACTTTGAAACATTGTAGTATGGTGTGCATTGCTGTTCCAATTTTTCAATTTTCTCCTAAATCAGTAGAAATCCACACATAAGGGTAAACCTCAGGATAATGACAAACTATGCTCTCCTAGGTGGGCATATGGCCACCAGTGGTGTTGGCCGGTTGAGGCTTCATTGACGTAGTGGAAAAAGGGCTGTGGACATTTCATGGGGTTTTCTTCCCCACAGCACTTCTGACCACAGGTGCCAAGTTATCTCACTTCGGAGGGAAGGCTGTGATTGGCCCGAGTTAAAAGTGATAAGGGTATGGAAACTATACATATGTCACCGGAGGTTACTCAAGGGTGTGGGTCCAGGTGTGCTGATTTGGAAATTTCCTCTTGAGACTACCTCCTACTGCGTTAGAGAAAAATGTCTGATTTCTTTCTGTTTGTGCTCAGACTTGAGCCAGAACGGGAGGAAGTTGAGCTGAGAGCTTCAGATTACATTTTGACTATGTGCTTGAGAGTACTTTACCTATTCGTAAACTCTCACTTTCTTATTTCTTTCATAAAAACATCTCATTTCTATTCCCGATGACGGTACTCTGGGACTTGTCATCATCCAGCTGACTTACCTGAAATCTTCAATTCAGTCATTCCACTCCCCTGACCACAACCTCTTAATAAGTTACAGGCTCACCATCTGTTCTATGACCTCATGGGAACTTGTAATCTAGGACCCTGTTACTATATATTTACCTATCAGGTGGGTTTTTTCCCCCCCAAAATTCACCCTTTCTTTCCAGCTATGATTTCATGGGTGTTCACACTCGAACCTCTCCTCTCACCAATATTTTAGATTCCAGTCTATTATCACTGCTTCCTTTTAAGACTCCAAACATGAATGAATCCAATGTTCCCAGAATTACACAAGGTAAACTTCTACCCAAGGCTTCCCCAACTTTTTCCTTGTTCTTAGAACACTTTAATACTTAATTCTTAGTTGAAGCACAGGGCATCAAATAAGAGTCCTCTCAGTATCTGTCTCTAAATCCAGAAATTCACCTGCATCCGCGCTTACTTTTCTTTTAAAAGTAGTGGTGTTCCTCCTCCTAAAGTGAATCTTCCCACCCAAGCTCTTTTCCTTCCTATTCCACCTACCCTCTCAAGGACTTTACCTGTTAATGATCCCACCCGTCTCCTATATTCTCAAACTCACATTTTTATTTGCTCCTTCCCATTGGCATTATCTTTCTTCCATCTCTCCTGACATTGGAAGTTTGGCATGCATCTACTCTCGTCTTTCTTTCTGGTTCTTCACTTCCCCCAAAACACTTTAGTCTTTATGCATTTCTATGTGGTTTTTTGTCTTTACAAGTCTAATAGACTTGTGCTGAGTAAGGATTGCAATGACTTCTTAGAGTGAAATCCAGTGGATAAATATTACTCCTTGTAACTTTCTCTAGAATTCAACATGATTCCCTACTTCCTATCTCTCGAAATGTTTCTCTCCTCGGTGTTTGTAACACTAAATACTTTTATGTTTTGTTTGGGTTTCTTTCTCTATTTTTCCTTGCTAACTACTCTTCCTCAGTCTTTTTTTTTGCTAGCGTGTCTTCCTTTGCCCATTTTTTACTGATGTTGATCTTACTGATGTTTATTCTCTAGGCTTTATTCTCAGCCCTCTTCTCTTGATTATAGATCGTCTTTCAAGTCAACCTCGTTTAGTTCCATAGTTTGATTTTTCATCTATGTTCTGAAGACTCCCAAATCAATACTTCCATTTCAGAGGCTCTTCTGAGTAATAGATTCATACGTGCAGTGTCTCTTAGTCTGTTCGAGTTACTATAACAAGACCATAGGCTGGATGGTTTAAATAATAGAAATTTCTTTCCTGGTTATGGAGGCTAGAAGTCTGAGACCGGAGTCCAGCATGGTTGGGTTCTGGTGAGGCCCTCCTGCTGATTTGCACTTGGCAAAAAATCACCTTATCACTGTGTCCTCATGTGATGAGTGGCTGAGGGAAATCTTTGTGTATAAAGCCACAATCCTGTCAGATTATGGCCCTACCCTTATGATCTCATTTAACTTTGAATATCTCCACAAAGGCCCGATATCCAGATGCAGTCACATTGCAGGTTAGAGCTTTGACATCCAGATTCTGGAGGGATGAAGAGGCAGGGATGTCATTCAGTCCAAAGCAGTGGCCAAGGCTGAATTCATTGGCTTCTTCCTAAAACTCCATTTGCCCAGTTTTAATGAGTGGCACCAGAGACAGTAAAATGTAGCAGTAAAGAAAACAGGTGCTCTTGGGCTCAAATCCAGCTTTCTATCTTTTTCTGTCAATTTGCTTTTGGGCCTCAGTTTCTTTTTTTCATTTGTAAGTGGGTTTATTGTACTGTGTCTATCTCAAATGAGTGTTGTTAGGATGAAATGGGTTGGCATACTTCTAACCATGCCAGGCATGTGGATGAAATCAGTAAAACGATGTTCAGTGAACATCAGCTATTACTATTACCGTGGTTAAACCAAATGCCTGCAAGCCACCCTTGACCCTTACGTCTCCTTTTGTTCTGGTATTTACTTAATTATCTCTTTAATATTCTGGGACTGATTCCCACCCTCCATCCTTACCTTTTCCCCAGGTTCATTGGGCCACTACTCTCTTCTGGATTGCTACAATACATATGAATTAGTCTCCCTAGCCCCTGGGCTGCCCTGCTTCCCATCTACTCTCAGACCATATCCTGAGTAATTTTCCAAAAATGCAAACCTCTTTATTTTGATTATCTGCCTAAATCCACTGAATGGCTCCCCCAAGTCTTAACAGTGGTTTACAGGTTTCTTCATAGTTCTTCCCCGCTCACTCTATCTTCATTTCTCTCCACTCACCAGTTTCTCACTCGATGTGCTATCCACATCCACCACTTTATTTACTGTAAGACACTGCTTCCCGAGAACGTTTTACTTCACAACACGTGGAAAATGATAATCCGTTCATGGCACACTGGAGTAAACCAAGTTTGCTTGTATCTGGGGGCAATGGACCTGAGCTCTTAACTTGCCCCCTTCCCCACAGAGTAAGAGAATCAAGATTTAAACATAACTTGTAACTCTTTAGCCACATAACCAGGACACGTTATCTTGGAAGATCTAATATACCAGATGCTCTCAATTACAGGTTGCCACACCGATGCCATGACCCCCACTGTCCCTTTCTACAGCTGCCGGAACCACTAGCAAAACTCCTCTAAAGGGCAAAAGAATTCTTCACATCACAGTTTAGAGGTCACTTCCTCCAGAAGCTTTGACTCACCCTTCCTGTCCGGGTCAGATTTTTTTCCCCCACGTGTTCCAAATAACAGCTTATGACTCCCCTTTCGTAGCTTATATAAAAACATGCTCCTGAGGGAACTTTCCATATATGTTGGTAATATAACAGTAGATTAATACCTAGGAACTGATGCAGACATGGAAAAAAAATCTTCAGAGAATTTATAAGAATCTAATACTAATATGGAATTAGTTTTCAAGAGTGCCTACAAATTCTGGCCATGTTGTGATTTTCTGTACTTAATTAGGTAGATTCTTCATTGACATAATAAAATACTTTTAGCGTAATAAGCCAAGTCCCTTTTTAGCTAATGCAACTGCCTACCTTAGGTACCAGAATAAACCAGCAAGATAACTGCTTTTCTGAAATAAGGAAGATGTAACTCTGGATATGCTTGGCTTTTGACAGCAGCACCAGATAGAATCTAAGTAAATGGTAGATATTTAAATTGTGGGT
>VMDR010021452.1:0-16853 GCA_007922815.1 Macrotus californicus | reverse complement strand
TAACAATATATAATTAAGCTATTGCTTAAAAAGGATTCATTGAGAGAATGATATAAAGAGCATAAAAAAATCATATGAACTGGTAGATACTTAAGATACCAAAGATCCTCCCTACAGATAGCTGGAGTATCATTTAGTGTTATCACTTGTGGAAAGCCAAATAATAGCCACCAAAATTGTCCACATCCAAATCCCATTACCCTGTGAATATGCTATCTTATGGAAAATGAGGTTTTACAGGTGCGATTAAATTGAGGATTTTGGATTATCTGGGTAAACCAATTCGATGGCAAGAGACCTCACCAGTGAGAGAGTTCAGAGGAGTCTAAAGCAGAGGTCAGAGTGATATGGTGACTGGCTGGGGGCCTGAGTCAAGAAATGCTATAGCACTAGAAGCTAGAAAAGACAAAGGAACACATTTTCATTAGAGCCTCTAAAAGGACCACAGCCCTATTGACATCTGTCTCAATGTTAGTCTAGTGAAACCCATTTCAAACTTCTGATTTACAGAAATGGGAAAAAAAAATTTTTGTAGGCAAAAATTTAAAGTCATATGTAAGATTTTGTGGGTAAAAATGGGGATATGTACAAGTTCAGTGACCAAAAGTAACCTCACAGGATGATGTGATCAGAAATTCCTAACTGGGAAGGCCATAGTGGGTAGTCACCTCCAGGCCTGTAAATGGTTTGTCTTCACTTTAAGCCAGTCCTGTCCAATGTTTTTGTGCATCTAGGTTAACACACTTTTGAAATGCTCTTTTTCAGATCCCTCAGAGGCATAACCACCCTCAAGGAGCATACAATATTGTTCGCTACCCTGTACCCTGATTTCTTTCACGTAAATCTTCTTTATATTTCCCCCTTAATTACAAATGTATAAAAGAAACTACAAAACTGTCATTCTCTGGAGCATTTGAGATGTTGTTTCCCAGCATGTCGTCAGTTTAGCTCAGATAAACTTATAAAAATTCTCTACAGGTCTGGATGTTTCTTACATTGACAGTTTATATATATGAGAAAATACTAAAGTATCTTTAGAATCAGAGAGTAAAACCTTAGGATACATTAGACCTTTTAAAGAAGTGCAAAACCCAATCCAACAAATCATGAAAGGAAATTAGCTGTATCTTTTGAAGAAATATAGTTTTCAATTAAAACAAAAATTATGTAAGGGCTTCTCTCTCTCTCTCTCTCTTTTTTATGAGAAGTTTTCCATTGTGTATATGGACCACATCTTCTTTACCCAACACTCTATTGAAGTACGCTTTGGTTGTCTTCATGTCTTCGCCACTGTGAGATGCTTCAATGAACACCAGGGTGCGTATACCTTTGAGAATAAATATATTCAAGAATTCCAGAAGAGGGATTGCTGGGTCATATGCTAACTCTAGTCTTAATCTTTCGAGGAATCACCACACTGTTTTCCCCAGTGGTTATACCAGTGTATACTCCCACCGACAGCGAATAGGGCTCCTCTTTCTCTGCAACCTCTCCAACACTTGTTATTGCTTGCCTTGTTGATAATAGCAATTCTAACAGGTGTGAGGTGGTATTGATACAAAGAGATCCTATCAGGGGAAGGAGTAGGGAGGGGTGCTAGGAGCAGGGTGCCAGAGGCAATGGTAAACAGCCTAGGAGGGGATTGGCTGAGAGGCTGAACACCTCAGAAGCACATGGAATTATGGGCCAGAAGATTTAAAATAAAAGGACAGTGACTGGCTGTCTTCCTCGAGGATGCCTGGATGACCATGCCTAATTGACATGCATTTCAAAGGACAGTATTTTGGATAGGAGAAGAAACTCCAGGCCCAGCCTGGAATCTAGCTGGCCTGGCAGAGGGTGGCAGGGTTACTCTTTGGGTGTTCTAGAGGGGACTGGCTCTGAGGCAGAAGCTTGCCATTCTTCCAAAATTGTGTAGCTTTATTTGTTTTATATTGTTTTAGTTTGTAAACTAATACTAACAGGGGGAATAAAAGGGGAACTCAGGAATTAAAGAGTTTAGCCTTAATTGATAGGATTAAATGACTAATGCATGAGGAAAGCTGTTACTCCAAAATTGTGTAGCTTTTGAGTAAAGACTCCTTTATCACCAAACTTTGCCCCTAGAATTTTTCCCAAAGGGTGGTGCTGGGCAGCAGGACCCCAACTGCTGTTTGGCTACAGGAACTCATAGTTTTGATTTGCATTTCTCAACAGCATGATGGTTACCAGAGGGATGGAGGTTGGGGTTAGTAAAAAGTAAAGGGGTCAAATATATGGTGATGGGAGATAATTTGACTTTGGGTGGTGAGCACACAATGCAATATACAGATCATATATCACAGAAATGTATACCAATATGACCCTATGAACCAATGTCACCTCAATAAATTTAATATAAAAAGAGAAAGTTGCCCTGGCTGGTGTGACTCAGTGGACTGAGCACTGGCCTGCCAACCAAAAGGTCGCTGGTATGATTCCCAGTCAGGGCACATGCCTGGGTTGCAGGCCAGGTCCCCAGTAGGGGGCACGTGAGAGGCAACCACACACTGATGTTTCTTTCCCTCTTTCTCCCTCCCTTCTCCTCTGTCTAAAAATAAATAAATAAAATATTTTTTAAAAGAGAGAGAGTTTCTTTACAAAGTCACAGAGGTAGTAGAACTGTGCCAGCTGAGTGAGTAGGCTCAGGAAACAAGCTACAGAGGCAAAAGAAAGGTCCTTAGAGCTCGGAGTTTAGGAGAAGTGCAATGGTAACAAGCCTGGGGGGCAAGGCGCAAGGCGCAGGCATGCTCCGGGAGGGAGAGAGCTCTGTAAGGGCTTCTCCTGAATCCGGAAATGATTTACCATCTCTAAGTGGTATAAACTTATAGTTACACACTTATAAAAAAAAAAAAAACACCAAAAACCAGAACAGGAAAAAAAAAGTTGATGGTGCTTGTTTAAAGATTGAAGAGACTCAACAGATACCTGCCTCTGCTCCTTCTCAAACATGCTAAAAGGACACAAGAGGTATTAATTTAAAAAAAGAAGGCCATAAATTCCCAAGAATAAAGACAATTGTGTGGATGAAAAATGAGTTCTATTGAAAGTAACCTCACAGGGTTACAGATCATAAATTCCTAAATAGGTGGGTCACGCTGGATAGTCATGCCCTAGGCACACTACAGCTTTTTACTAAAAGGATTATCTTTGCATTGCAAGCCCTGTCCATTGTCCCTGTGCATCTGCCTTAACAAATCTTTGCAATAAACTGTAATCACCCTCAAGAAAGCACATAATCTAATTTAACTATTTTGTAATCTATTTCCAACTTGTGCTTTCTCCTCTTTCCTTACATTCCCTCCTCAACCTCAAATGCATCAAAAGAAGCTGCAAACTGTTATTCCCTGAAGCACTTATGCAAGTCTGTTGAGGTCTTCCTATTTGTGTCCAGTTTCTGGCACAAATAAATTTTTATAAAATATCTCTACAGGCTGCACATTCTTATGTTGCCATTTACTTGAAGTAGTGGGGCAGGAATCTGAAGAAGCCCACCCAGGACCACCTCTCAAACCTGGACCTGGTGCTAGGTCGCAGCAGAGGCCGCTGTACTCACTAGTTTCCACCTTCCCATCTGGTGGGGTTGGGTGAGTCTTTTCTCAGAATCCGGAACCGGAACCTACCTGCTTTAGGAAGTGGTTCCTGACTTTTTTGAACTGTCTTTACGTGACTTCTTTTAACTGAGGCTTTCATAATTGGCTCAAAAGAAAAATTAAAATTAACGTGGGAAATCGTGCCTCTGGGACCAGGGGGCCCCACGACAGCCAGCATTCCCTTAGTACTGGGAACCAGTTTTATGTACAGTAAGTGTGCAACTTCAACTTGCGAGTATCTACAGAAATGGAGAGATTTAACTAAAAGTGAGAGCAGTTTAAGATGGCCGAGATGGGGCTCTTCTGATACCTCTAAATTATTTTCATGTGCTCAGCTGGAAAAAGCATGTTCTCAAATTGAACTGAATGAATGGAATGCTTATCTTGATTGGAACACAGAAGCCTCTAAAAGGAGCAGATGAACTTTCTTCTCTTAAGGAAGTTATCGAGAAAATTTTAAATACTGTCTCTGAACTCTCAGATAAAATTTCCTCTCTTTGGAAAGTAAATGCGAAACTTCTAGAGTCTTGGAACTAAAGAAGGCTTCCAAAACTGCTCAACGCCAACACCCCATTTTCTTTCCCCACCGCCCCAGTACTTTCTCAGCTCCTTTTTCAGGGCTTGCCCTCCCTTTCTCCTCCCCCTCTCCTCTCTGCTGCCACCCTGTACTGACATAGGG
The DNA here is from genome assembly GCA_007922815.1 of Macrotus californicus. Lineage (NCBI taxonomy): Eukaryota > Metazoa > Chordata > Mammalia > Chiroptera > Phyllostomidae > Macrotus > Macrotus californicus. Next base: position 12,563 of record VMDR010021452.1, on the reverse strand, counting down.
GGAACCACAAGAAATCCAGATCAGGATAAGCTAGAAGGACCAGAAATTCTGGCAGCTCCCTTTAGAGAAAAGCCAATCTCAGGTCAAGAGGAACCAGCAATAATTTACCCTGCTTGTGTACAGGGTGCAGCCAAGCGGGGGAGGGGAGGCACAAATGAGGATTTGTAATGGGGTTCAGAACTCATGGTGTCCAGGAAGTATTTGGAAAAAAAAAATATATATATATAGGATGTCCTCACCCCAACAAGTCTGAGCTGGGGAATGGGACGAATGGAGCAGAGCCATTGAGAGTTGTTTTGAATAGCAACAATTTTCCATATACCCTCTAGAACAGTCATTTAACATATCTATAGCCTTTAATTGGTTTTATAGATTCATTAAACAGCTGTGGCCATGCTTTCAGCCAGGGGGATGGGAGTGACTTCAACCCATGAAGTAACTGGGAGGCAACTCCCCCTGGTTACAGAGCCTGGGTAAGAGCTTGGAGATGATTGGCTCTACACCACAGGGCCACACCTGCCTGGGTTTACTATGGCAGCCCAGTAAAGCTGGAAGAATATGGGAATGCTGGCAGGCGTAACTGATTGTAGGAGGAGTCAGAAATGGGGCTGCAGAGGAAGATTGGAGCTGGGATTTAAAAACCCAGGTGTGGCAGCCATGACAGGAAGCACCATGTGGCTTTGACAGAGAAGAACCTTGGGCTTTAGCTGGGGAGAACCATGAGGCTTTGGGTCTCCCTTTGCCACGTGGCTTAGGAAGCTGGAAGGCAAGATGTAGCAGCAATGCAGAGCTTTCTTTCAGCAGTTTGGAAGGATGCAGGAGAGACGCTGGGGGAAGGAAAGAGGTGACAGGACTCTTGCTGGTGGGCCATGAGAAGGTGGCTGGATTAACCAGAGATCACAGCAGCAACACAGCTGATGGAGCCGGAACTGAGGGGCTACCTGAACCACAGACTTCTACCTCTGCTTCTTTTCCTGAGATACAGTACCCCGGACTGGGCAGAGGGGAGAAGGAAGGACTGTGCATTTGTGGGTGTTCTAAAGGACTTTAGTATTTTTAATGAAGACATTAAGTCATTACTTTAAGTCTATATAACTTTTTAAATAAATAATCCCTTTTCTTTTCACCAATCTCTGGCATTGAGAGACGTCTTTCCCTGGCGGCGGGCAAGAACCTAGTACAGGGGTGGGGGACGCCTGGAGCACAAGTATAGGTCCATTTGGTAATAGTATATCGTTCGCTTCCCACCACCCCACCCCACCCCAATCCCGAGTCTGTTCTATAACACTTGGATTAAGCAGAATTAAGGAATCTAACTCAAGATTTTCTAAGACCCTGTTGGGTTCACAAAGAAATATGACTTAATAGCTAAAATATACAATCTTGGTTATTCTGATGTGTTCTAACTAATGCGCAAATTGGTTTCTGAGAGCAAAGCAGCGGAGTGGCTCGGAAAGGTCTGCTGGAAAACTATAAATAATTTTTTAAAACAAAGAGAAACAGACTGGGGGAAAAAATCTATCAATCTAGACAAAAACCTCATGAAACCATACTTGCTTTCTTAAAATATTTTGGAAAAAAACTTTCAAACAATATTCAGGATTGTCTCCAGTTTTAAGTATTATCAAAATGATCCAATGCTCAATTTAGCATTTCAGGAAGGGATGGTATTAGGAGACTGTAACTCTGATTAAACAACATGAATTAACTGGCTGACCACAAATGGTGATAAACTAGCAACTCTGGCTGATCAATTATGTATACTATTCAAAAGGAAGAAAAGGATAAAACTACTAAAATTATGAACTTACAGCTCCAACAACTAAGCAATCAGGTCAGACTTCCTGGAAGACCTTTTCATGAAGGCGAAAGGGGGGTCTACTTTTACTATAAAAGGCCAGGTCATCTTAAGAAGGATTGTGAAAAACAGTAATGGGATTTAGAAAAAGCAAGCATAGGGCTGCTCTGAAGATTGTGAGAAGACATTTATCTCCCCTTCTCCTTACCAATGCTTTAGGAGAAATTGAAATTACCATTGTAACATTGGGAAACTGTAATCCACCCCACTATTCTTTTGATACTGTTTTTGTATGTGCTGACTGTTACTAATAGGTAGCTTGTAACTAAACTGTGTGTTTGTGTAAGAATCCTAGTAACTTACTTCAAAAGACACAGACTCTGACCTTCAGGTGTCTCAGCTCTGGGAGATTTGCTGACCTCCAAACACAAGGCCAGGACGATACACAGTGAACCATCACTTCTCTCACTGAAATGGACTGTGCTCATCTGCACATGGAGAACCTTTCAATCTCTTCCCCCTGATGGCTTTGTTCTGCTTTCCCTCTCCCTCCTTATAAAAACCTTTGCCTGCATTGATATGTTGAGATGGACTTTGAGAGGAGTCTCCCATCTTCCAAATGACTGGCATCTGAATAAACCACTTTCCTTTACATCAGCACCTGTCTTTCAAGTATTGACTTTCAAAGTGACAGGCAGATGGACCTGTGTTTTGTTACACCATAAATGGGGAAACTAGATACTGGGGCTACTTTATCTATTCTTAACCCTACCCAATTAGCTACCCTCTCCCTCAGAGTAAAACTTCTGTACAAATGGTAGGGATATCCAATCAACCAATGTTCATTTTTAAATCAGAACCTATTCTCTTTCAACAAGGTAATGTTACAGGGCAATATAGTTAGTTTTCCTAGTCAAATCTGACCCAATCCACCCAATAAGGAGAGACTTTGTTGAAACCCGTGACACTTACATATCCTTTTCTCACAAAAGTGGAATGTATTTAGAACTAAATAAATCAGATACTAAACCAACTGAGAAAATCATGATTTAAAGGAACCTCCTCAAGAGAAGACTAATTTTAAAACTGAACATTTGCTGAAGAATGTTATATGGAGCTCTGGGGTACAGATATTGGTAAGATCAAGTCAGTCACTGCTATCAAAATAACTATTGATAATACTTTGCCTCCACCAAATATTTGCCAATATCCTTTAAGACCTGATGTGCTAGAGCTGGAAACAAGCACATTATACAAGATTACTTAAACAGAGGGCTTATAATTCCACGTATTCTCTTACCTTTCCAGTAAACAAACCTATGATAGTCAATATCTCTTTAACTTCACCTGGGAATTTTGCCAATTTACCTGGATTGTAATACCCCAGGAATATACAAAGAGTCCCACCAATTTCTCACATACTAAGAGCTGATTTAAATGATGTTTATTTTCCTCAAGATTACACTCTAATCCAATATAGATTATTTACTTTTATGTCCTGGGACTTTACTAGACTCGCAAAAGAACACAATTTAACCTATTACAACAGATAACTAAACAAGGACATAAGGTGTCCAAGGACAAGCTTCAACTCTGTTTGCCCCAAGTAAAATACCCTGGCCATCTTTTTTACCTAAAGATGGGCTAATAATTAACCCTAAAAGACTCAGAGGAATCTTACTCTTTTCCCTTCCAAGAACTAAGAAGTAGCTTAGAGGTTTCATAGGGTTGACTGGATACTTTTGTAACTGGGTCCACATTTTTCTTTAATGGCTCAACCACTCTATGCCTTATTAAAATCAGATGGACCTGATCCAATCCAATGGAACCCTGAAGAGAAACAAGTTAGAAGCTTTAAAGAAAAAATTTTTTAAAGCTCCCTCTTTGGGACACTAATTATAAAATTCCTTTCCTTTTCACACATGAACATAAATGCTTTAGGAGGTCTAACACAGAAACGTGGAGATCATCAAAGACCTCCAGGATGTCAATACTCCAGATCATCAAGGATATTATAGCCAGCCATCAGAGAAAGAACTTCCTCCCTGGAGGAAGGCCATCTCTGCTACAGCCATGAAATACAAACAAACATAACATATAGTTACAGGTTCTCCTTCAACTATTTATGATCCTTATCCTGTCAAATCTTTGCTAAACTCTACCATACTCAGCACTACTCAGCTAACTGGTTCCTTACGAAATACTCATGCACTCTGCGCCTCATATCTTAGCTTGATGTAATAGCCTTATTAACCTACCAACTTCACTGCCCTCTTTATAGGATGAAGACACCCACAATTTCATTTTATTTATGACCACTTTCTATTCCTAGCAACGACTACAGAAGTCTCCAATTAATAATGCTGACTTAATTTGGTTTACAGATGGATGTTATCTCAAAGACAAACGGACATTATTACTAAGCCAGACATGCAGTAACTTCCATGGCAGATGTAACTGGAACTTGTTATTTACCTGATATAAGACCTGCCCAGCAAACTAAATTAATTACCCCAACAGAGCTTGTCAGGTGGCCAAAGATCAAATAGTAATATTTACTCTGACAGTCATGATCCCTTTGGTGTCACTCATGACTTTGGAAGATCATGGAAGCAAAGAGAAGCTTCTTAACTTCCTGAGGGCAGTCTATAAAGAATGGAAAACAGGTTGCAGAATTATTTGATACCATATAGCTACCAAGATAATTATAAAAATTCCAGCAATTATCAAAATTCCAGGACATTCTATGTAGCTCATAAAATTCACAGCAGATGTTCTATCTGTCCCAAATAAAACCCTAGAAAATCACTCCATGGATCCCAGGGACATTGTCACTCCCTTTAGGTCCATTTGAAGTATGGCAATTGGATTTTATCCAAATGTCACCATCTTAAGGACACAAATACATGTTAAGGCACTCCCTTACAAGAAATCAATAGCCTTAAAGGTAGGTAAATTTTTACTGGAAGAATTAATTCCCAGTTGGGAAATTCCCTCTGACTTACAAGGGAGGGAGTCATTTCACTGGGCAAATAATACAATCAATTTGTAACATTTTTGCCTATTCCATGCATTTTCATTGTGCCTATCCCCCCATACAAATGGTACAATTAAAACTCAACTAGTTAAATTTTCAAGCGCTTTTAATCTCCCTTGGCCAAAAACTCTCCCTATAGTGCTCCTCAATCTGAGATCTACCCTTTCCTATAAACACAGTCTTTTTCCTTATGAAAGTCACTGGTCACCCTATGCATATGGATGAAAGGGCATATGAACCAATCTTATTCAGAGGGGGCATTTTGCCCTATTGTCAAGGACTTATTAACCAGGTAAAAGAAATGGATAAATCAGTAACTGATTCATTTTATAGTGTCCCCCGAGAGACACAGACTTCAAAGACCACGGCTTATGACCAGGAGTTTTGTCTACTGCAGCAACTCTCAACCTTTTCCATCTCAAGGCTCACATAAACTAATTACTAAAATTCTGCAGCACACCAAAAAACATATTTTTTTGCCAATCTGATGAAAAATTAGATATAATTTTGGTTCATTCACACTGGACAGCTATCCCTGTGTTGGCTGTTGGTATTTTTTTTAATTTGACAACCTAAGGGAAAAGGGGTCATTGCCCCTGACTAAATATAAATAGTTAAGTACTACGCATTTTAAAAATTCTTGAGGCACAGCATAGTGCCTCTTGTAGCACACTGGTTGAAATTCTCTGGTCTACCAGAAGAGATATCAAATAAAAGACTCCCTCCAACCTCCCTGGAAGGGAACTTATCAAGTGTTAACTAATTCATGTGCAGATATACTTAAAGGGGTTAATTCACTGATTCACATTTCTCATCAGAAAAAGGTACCTAACCACAAATGGACATCTAGACACTCACCTTGACCTACAATAGTCATCAAACACTCCTCTAGGATGAGAAGCTACTGACATCAGGAGACAGCTACCCCAAGACATCCACAAGGCCTGAATACTTACAGACTAATGTTGAATACAGAATCCATTTTGTCTTTATTTGTGTGCTGATGATATTAAACATAATGGTTATACTTGTTCTTTGAGTTTTTCTACATAATCCAAATATTTATGATTACTGAACATATATAAGAAAACTGATAATGTTACTGAATGGCTACTGGGGTTCTGCTGCCTGTCACCACCTGTAGGCAAAATTCCAGAGGCAAAGGTTTGGTGATAAAGGAAAGGAGTCTTTATTCAAAAGCAGTTACTTAAGCCTGTCAAGTCACAGCTTTAATTATTCCAACCCAGTGGGCTGTCCAACTGCCGAAGCTGTGCATGTGGCCAAGGATGGTTATGAATGTGGCCCAAAACAAAATTGTAAATTTACTTAAAATCTTCTTTTTTTTTGCTCATCAGTTTTCATTAGTGTTTGTGTATTTTATGTGTGGCCCAGAGACGCCAAAAGGTTAGATACTCCTGACTGTCTGAAACCTATCAATTAAGGCTAAACTCTTAACACCTGGGTTCTCCTAGCATTTTCCCGTTAGTTTTTAGTTATCTTATTTCTACAGGGTTAGTTTACAAACTAAAACAATATAATATACAAAAGCTACACAATTTTGGAAGAATGGCAGGCTTCTGCCTCAAAGCCTGTTCACTCCAGAACACTCAAAGAGTAACCCTGCCACCCTCTGCCAGGACAGCCTGATCCCCTAGGCTGTGCCTGGAGTTCCTTCCCATACAAAATACAGTTCAATGGGAAATGCAGGCAGCTGTAGCACCATCATCCAGGCATCCTGGAGGAAGAAGAGCCCAAGGCCGAGAGTCAGTGAGTCAGAGAACCAGAGCACTTTTTTTATTTCCAATCTTCTCACCCATAATTCCGTGGGCTCTGGAGGCGTTCAGCTTCTCAGCCAATCTCATCCTAGGCTGTTTACCATTGCCTGGGGCAACCTCCTCCTACAGCCCCTTCCTACTACTCCCTAGTGATCTGATCAGATCTCTCTGTATCAATTATAATCTTTTTATAGCTCATGTAAATGTAATACTAGAAAAATGACACAGACGGAAAAACTTAGAACATAGTAGTTCACAGGGCAGAAATAATCCAGAGTGTCTTTTTTGCAATGAAGTCCATAATACCTGACTGCCTTCCATTTATCTGCTCTTCCCTTTTTGGGAAGATCTGACCTTGACTTAGATCCCACGGTTATAGCACTGCAATATCCCCACTGGATAACAAGATGACCTGGATACTGAGACTTCCTAGGAATAAGCCTTCCTAGCACTGTGAGACCACACTCTCTCAGCTGGTCATCAGTGCGTCCTTTGAACTGACTTATGAACAAAAAGGGGAACTGTGGACAAAAAAATGGGGTTCTATGGAAAGTAACTTCACAGGGTGATCTGATCATAAATTCCTAAATGGGCAGGTCATGGTGGGTAGTAATGCCCTAGGCATGTAATTTTTTAGTAAAAAGGTTTACCTTTGCTTTAAGCAAGCCCCGTCCATTGTTTCAGTGCCTCCAGGTTAACACCCCTTTGAAATATGGCCCTGAAGGGTGGCACATGATCTTGTGAACGACCTTGTAACCCAATCCCACCTTGCTTTCTCTCAGCTCCAAGTAATTTTCCTTCCACTTCCCCCTCCCTCAATTTCAGACGCAAAAAAAAGTCTGCAAAACAGTTATTCCCCAGAACATTTCAGTTCTTGCTTCCTCCACAGCATATGTTGTCAGTTTGACTCATATAAATTATCTAAAAAATAAAAGTAAAAGAATGTAGCCAAGTTTACAAGTAGTATTAGAATTTTTATAGAGCTTGAGTTGTAAAAGTGTTAAACTTAATCTACTGGCTTTATTGTTTTCTTTTGTTTTTTTTGTTTTTTTGTTTTTTCATTTTAACACACCAGCTTTCTAAAAGTTTAAGTTTTGAGAAAATTTTGCATGTTAAGCCTGGCATTTACACATGAGTAAAAATGAATATATTAGAGCTACAAATACAGTTTTAAATTAAGGCAATTTAACCAAGTTTTAAATGTAGCTGATTAAGGGCATTTAGTTCTTTCTTAAAAAAAATATTTATTCATTTATTGAGATTCCCATTTCAGCTTTAGCAAAGGTACTCAAAATGTCTAGAAAAAAAATATAAATGCAACTAAGTGAAGCACATCACACTCACAAGAAAAGGAGAACACCCAGGCACTTAGTTTTGGCATCACATTACAAATGCAAAAGCAAGTTCGAGTAAGAGAAAGGCTCATCATATCATCAGGAGGTCTAATATTTTCAGTACAACAGAGGTAAGTTATACGCCACCGAAAGCTCACTCAGGGAAATTACAAACTTACTAACAGGACTGTATGGTGTACTAGTTTGCTAGGACTGCTATTAACAAAATACTATAGACTGGCTGGCTTAAACATAACAGAAATGTGTTTCTCCCAGAGGCTAGAAGTTTAACATCAAGGGTGTTGGCAGGTTGGTTTTTCCTGAGGCCGGTCTCCTTGGCTAGGAGATGGCTGCATGCTCCGTGTCCTCACCTGGTTGTTTCTCTCTGTGCCCATTTTGTTCTTTCAGTTGGAGTTATTATTTAAAAAAAAGTGACATCACACTTTATAAACAATATCTTTAGGCTGAATTTAAAGGCTTATAAAACACAAGGTTATAAAAATGTTACTTTAAGAAACTTGAGCAAATATCATGATTTCTGAATATAGTTAGGTAATAAAAAGTTACGCAGTCACTTTCAGTTGTAAAAGTTTCATTCAGTAACTGGAATTTTCAATTCCAACATAATAACGAAATCTTTAAACCTCATTTAACTTTGAGGATTGTCCTTTACCCCAGGCTTGGGCTCACTGTAAAAGAGAAGCCTGTTGTCATGGAATAGGGAATGTAGTTTATTCTTCTCTCTTTTTTAACCCATAGATAGTACCGTACATTCATGTTAAAAATAATTTTGGGGGGTGAAGGGCGGAGGTGAGGGGAGGTTTGATGGGACAACTGTAATAGCATAATCAATAAAATATATTTAAAAAAATAATTTTTGAACACTATAGAGGTAAAGCAGAATAGAGGAAAAAAGAAAAACCAAAAAGAACTTGCTTAACCACTTACTTAACTAGCAATAGACTCTAATAGGTGTTAGAGGATTCTTTGGGGACACAAATCCCACATCATTGGGGAGTCACCCAAAGTTCCTTTTGAGAAGATAGTCAGGAGTGAGGAAGCCCCGGAGGCACCCTCACTATGACAAAGGACATTGATACAGAACAGATAATACCTGTTCTGAGACCAGTTCCTCAGGAATGAGAAAACTTCTGAGGCACCAAGGGCTGGGAAAAAGGACACAGATACAGGACAGAGACCCTATCTTAATGCTGGCTGTCCCCACTTCTGGAAAAGCACTGAATTATGGTGAATCATGACTACACCTGCGCAGAACATGCCACATGACCCCTGCTTCATTATAATAGTATTATAATACATTAGCATTGTGGGACCCTCTCCCCCAGTGGGCAATCAAGGAAAATCATGGGACACCACATGCGCAGTAGTTTTAAAGTACTATAATCACTTGTGCATGCACAATAAAAGCCCACCAAAACTAGCCAGGAAATACCTGCCCTATATGAAAAGAATCCCTCCAGCTACTGAGGGTCAATCTCTGCTTGGAGTTGGTCCGCTCCTATGTTCTGTGGAGTGTACTATTGCTTAATAAATCTGCTCTCTCTCTTTCTGCTATCAGCTCTCTGTGTGCTTGGTTCAATTAATTGTTTGTGATCACCTAGAACCTGTGTACGCCTGTGACACTTTTATCTCTATCTCATCTTCCTTCATTAAGGTTTGCAACCCCACCCCACCTCCAACCTCTACTCCAAGAGGTGGCATTTTGGGGGCAGAGCCTCGGATGAATCCAGAACTGAGCTCACAAGCATGCACGTAGAACTAGCTCTCTCCCTCTCTCATTAATAAGTTTCCTTGGATGATCTTTTAAAATTATCCTGGCCCTTTATAAACTTGGTACAGATGAGGGGTTTAAGAAATACCAAGTGGCCCTGGCTAGTGTGGCTCGCTTGGTCTGAGCATCATTCCATAAACCGAAGGGCTGTAGGTTTAATTCCCAGTCATGGCACATGCCTAGGTTGAGGGTTCAGTCCCCAGTCAGGGGGCACTTAATGATCGATGTTTCTCCCTGCTCCCCCCCTTCCCTTCTCTCTAAAATCAATAGGCACATCCTTCGGTGAGCATTAAAAAAAAAAAGTACCAAGTGGGCTTATCAAGGAGGTGCTCATCTTTACTGAGTGCATGGCCTTGAAAAATGTTTATTATTCATGATGACTACTACTACTAAAGGAGATTATATACTCCATAATGTGGAGGGACCTCATCTAATCCACTGAATCACCTTAAGAGCAAATCTGAAATTACCTACCCTGAGAAAAAATTTCACCTCATAACTGTAGCATCAGGTTCTCCTGGAGAGTTTCTAGTCTACTCTACAAATTTTAGAGTTATGAGACCCATAAATCTGTAACTCCATTATTTCATATAAATGTCTGTATTTGATATTCACACACACACACATTTCTTATGCTGCTTGTGCCCAGGGTCATTCATGCGTGTGGATATCCTACTTGACTAAGGGTAGATATACCTAAAGGGTAGGATCCCAGCTTAGAAAGCTGGTTTCCGCTACTTGTGGTCACACCCTCTCGTAGGTTAGCCTGAACTTCCGTATGTGGTGACTCCAGGAAAGCAGGAAGGCAAGCCCGGTACGCAAGCTCTTTTCAACACCTGCTTACTGCATTTTTAAACTATCAATCAAGCAAAGTAAGCCCAGAATCAATGTGGAGGAGAGGCTATAAATAGGCCAAAGATTCTCCAAAGGAAGGAGAGCTAGTTCTCCGGCAAGTCATAAGCTCAGTTGTGGAGTCATCTCAGGCAGAGGTTAGAGGGAGAGAGAGTGTTACAGGGCATAAGCGAAAAAAGGCATGAGGCGCTGGAGGTCATTACTGTAACAATATAACGCATTACTGTTAAATGTGAGTTGTGGGAATGCTACAGACTAGATGTTGGTGTCCCCCCCACCAAAATTTAGGTTAAATCCTAATGCCGAACACGATGGTATTTAGAGGTGGGGTCTTTAGGGGGTGATTACAACAGGAGGGTAAGGCCCTTATAAGTAGGATTAATGTCCTTAAAAAAGAGATCCTTTGCCTCTTCGACTATGCCAGAACACAGAGAAAAGATCCCCCTTCCCCCACCATGAACAAGGAAGTAGGTCCTCACCACTGAATCTGCTGCTGCTTTGATTTTGGACTTAACCAGCCTTCAGAACTGTGAGAAATAAATTCCTGTTGTTTATAAAACACCTAATATTGAGTACTGTGTTAAAAGCAGTATGAACAGACCAAGGCAGGGAACTTTAAGTTCTTTTTCTTGGCACACAAGCCTAGTGACAAAGATGCGTATGTTCTGAGTGAATGAAACGGTTGATTTATGTCTGCTTACAAAAACAGGATGCCACTATGTATGCGCAAAAATTCAACTGCAAATGAAGACCACTCATGAGCTACATTATAGACACATAAAACAACATAATTCCTTCAACAAAACTGTACTGATCGTTCACTCTCTCTAATAATACAACAGTATGATTGTAGAAAAACAATAAACCTGTAGAAAACTTTATATAAATCAGGGAAAATTTAGCCTGAAAAGGAAAGTCCTCCCAGCTCAATAATTTCATGAGTATCTCTTTTTTGATAAGGATAACCAACTACATTTTATTACTATTCTATAGTTCATAAAACTTTGGCCTGCTAAGTTTGCGAGGTCTGCATTCACACTAACTCCTACCAACCTTTCCAGTTTCTTCAAGTCGAGGGAAGACAAGTACTGGCTTGCTGCACACTGGTTCCTCTCCATGAGAACGAGGCAAAACAAAACATTTACTGCACATGGTGAATACTGAATTTTTTATGGCCTTGCATTATTTTAGAAGCTGGAAAAGTAGGCTGTAACTCATTTTCTTGATAAGGCAGCAAAACGGCAAGGGTGTAACATCTAAGGAACATAGGTTGATTGGGACAGAGAACCGAGGTAGTAGCAATTATAAAGGGCAAGTCTTTCTTGTGAAGCAGCTTTAGTCAGATAAAACTGCTTACAAAACCGCAGAGGAAAGAAGGCAGGTCCAGGCAAGTGTTCCTGTAATTAAGCCACTTATAAAATTGTCACATAAATCCCTTCTTTTGGTGAAAATTGACTAATTCAGAAAATTTAATGAAAAATAATGGTTAGTTATAGCAATTTTCCTCAAAATTATAGTAAGTGACTGAATTAGAACTTGAGTTAATTTCTTGATTCAGAGTTAGTTACAAATATACTGCAATGCATTAGGACCTAGCCAGGGGTGTCCAGCCTGTGGCCCAGGATGGCTATAAATGTGGCCCAACACAAAATTGTACATTTACTTAAAACATTATGATTTGTGATTACCTGTCATGATGTATTTAACGTGTGGCCCAAGGCACTTCTTCCAAAAGAGTGTGGCTCAGGGACGCCAAAAGGTTGGACACCCCTGACAGATCATATTTAGCTCATTTCAAGCTCAGACATATTTTTAGAATGGGTAAAATAATAAAATGTAAGCAAGATTTTACATTTAGTCAGGACTGTAAATGAGCTCTGGGTTGCAATCTTAGCTTCCTTAATTATTAGGAAATTGCTTAGCTTCTCTGAATCTGTTTTCATTTTTGAAAAATGAGAATAAAACTTACCATTGT
>VMDR010021451.1:0-16843 GCA_007922815.1 Macrotus californicus | reverse complement strand
ATGTAAGTTGATTACTGAGCACACACCCCTGATATGCTAAACTTATTATCTACACACTGCTTTAAAATCCTCCATGTCTATGCACATGCCTTCTGCACCTATCTCCTTCACTTGTTAAGTTTCCATAAATATTTCAAAACCAACCCAAAAGCAACTTCTTCTAGGCATTCTTCCTGACCAATTAGTCAATTCCCTCTGTGGCATCTCTGTACCTTGTATCATAGAAACTTGTATAAATTCAGCACTTCATAATTAATAGACTTACATATTTTTCTCTTTCATTAATTCTGGGCTGCGATAAGTAATGTTGTTTTTAATGTATCTATTAACAGTGCCTAGTGTAGTGCTTAGCACATACTGGGCACTCAGTAAATATTTTTTAAATTGATCCTGTGCTAGGTATGGTATTCATAGGAGATAGATAAAAAGACAAGCAAGACATAATTGTAACATCCAGGAGGCCAGAATCCAGAGAACCAAATGAACAAAGTGTTGTGCTACAATAAAGGAAAACACTGATATCACAGGGAAGAATGCCAGGAAATGGAACCCTGAGCAAGACATTAAAAGTTCTCGAGGCAGACGAGACACAGTAAGGATTTCCAAGAGAAAAGATCATATGAAAAAGACTCATGAAATAATGTCAGCTTTGGGAAAATACAAAGCTCAAAATGGCTAGGGTAGTCAATGCATAGTATATAGAAGTATGGCTATAAAAAGATTGGAAAAGTGAGCAGCAGTGGATGATAAAGGGCCATCCTCAAGGAAACTCTCCATGAACAGGAAATGCTTTCCTTGAAGCAGGATGCTGTCATTTTACGCACCCCAAAGTCAGATCCACCTCATCAGTGTACTAATAAAGAGCATTTACTGAAAATTTTATGGAGAAATTAAGATGATTAAACATATCAAACTATTTTATAAATATTCTTTAAAAACTCCTCTAGGCAGTAATCATATTGCCACCTGAAGGAAGGCACATGAATAATTTCCCTGGATCAATCTGCATATAGCAGAACTGTTGAGGGAAACCAGGGATGTTTGTTCACCCTGTCCCTTTAAGCAATTCCCACCCCCCAAACTTTCACCTTGTATACCAATCACCTGTTTTCTCTGTCCCCAATCTCCCTATGAAACTTTCCCCAAGACTCCCCTTCTGTCACTCTTCCTTCCATGTCACCTTCCTTTCCTAACTACCTGTTCTTCTTCCACCACCTATTACATGTTTCATTGTCTCTTTTTTTTTTCAGGATGAAACATTTAGTTCTATATTATTTTCTTCAATTTATATCCTTATAGTCAGTAACCTCTGAGCAAGAAAAGGGCCATTCTTAGTATATATATTCTCCTTGGAAAGTAACAAATACTGAAAAACAAAAGTTTCCTTATGACAGATTATTTTTCTGACACCTATGAGAAAAAAAGAAGAAGAGGAAGAAGGAGAAGAAGAAGAGGGAGCTCTCATCAGGACATATACAGATGAATAAGATAACATGAAAAATATTTCATGTGAATCACAATTTCAAAATTATCCAAAAAAATCAAAATTGAAAATATTTTGCTAATGATAATATTTGGTGTTGAATAGGGCATGGAAAACCCATCACCCAAAGACTGCTTGCTGGTAGAAGTACAAAATAGTGCATACTTTCTAGGGAATGATTTGCCAATTTTTTTAAGTCTTAAAAAAGGAGAATTCAAGATGATTGTGGAATAGGTAGAAGCTACACTCACTTATTTCCAAGACTAAACTGGGAAATAAAAACACTAAAATATGGGACAATCAACCTGAATAACCAACTGAAGACTAGCTGAACAGAGAAGTCTTATAGCTAAGGATTTACAGAAGAAACCATATTGAAACTGGTGGGAAGGGCAGAGACACATGAAGGGCTAGCCCTACTCCCACTGGTGGTGGCTGAGATCCTGGAGGGATATCTCAGTTGCAAAGCTTTCCCCTGGGGAGCATGGCATCTCAACTTCAACCCATGCCATGTTCCCTAGACCAAAGTACCAGAGCCAGGAACAGGAATATGGCTGTGAAAATCAGCAGGGATTCTGTCCTCCAGGGAGAGACAGTATTCTGCTAGAGACACTGGAACCCTCTTCAAGGGCCAATGCACAAAATCTCACATGCAGCTACACACCTTGGGCTCTGGTTGGGGGAGGGTGAAGTGGACTAGAGTAACTCAAGGAAAGACTTAGGTTTGTGGTTCTGGAGACAGCTGAAGGGACAGCCACCAGGATCCCTGTGCTAAGTCATTCTCCCATACTGCAGATGCCATCTTTCTTAGATGGAGCATTCCCTTCTGTACAGCATCAGCCTGGGGAAACGCAATATCCCCGTGCTTTGGACTCCCTATTGTCCCACTCTGTGGAGCTCATGCCCTGCTGAGGAGTCAGCTGCCTGGACAAGAGTATAGAGACCCAGAAAAATACAGAAAATACAGAAAAATACCGAGTTGAGTGACTCTGTGATAGGGGACAGGGGACCATTTTTCCCTTGCATGCCAAATCAGTACAGAGGCCTGCCTTTACTCAGTTAAATTTTGATTTGTTTGGGCCTAATAAACTGCTGGCCTCACTATGACAAATTTCTGGGACTCTTCCCCACCACAAAGGTCTGTGGGCACCCAGTGGGTGGCACTTAGATTTGGTATGCCCTGGAACTTTTGCTGAGTGTCCTCAGGCCCAGCACTGGCACTGAGATTGAGCCTGTATCAATCTGGTGAACACCACACTCCCCTTCCCAGTGATTCACTGAGAACCTTCCTTATGCAACTCCAGTACTGCCAGAGTCTCTTTCGGTGACTAAGCCTCACAGGTAGCCAGCAGACAGAGGCAGGTGGAGGAGGATCTTAGGGTGCTTTGGGCCTTTTGCTGATCTGCCCCCAGACTAAATGGTAGTGGAAGCCAGCCTGGGTGCACAGCTTGGTCTTTCCCATGCACGCCAAGGCCCAGCAGAAGTAGCCACATACTGTAGATTGTTTTGTAGGTCCAACCAGGTTGCCCAGGACCAGTAATAGGCAGTGTCTGACATTGAACTGCACCAGAGTCCCTCCCAAAAGACCCCAGAACCAACACACCCAGTGGCCAGCTTTAGACAACATCAGAGCAAGATCAAATTAGCTTCACAAGCAGCATATTCAATGGGAGATCTCAGCACGTCCCGGACCCTGATGAGGCAGAGTGCTGTGTAGTCAGCACCTATATGGAAGGAAGCCTGTGCCCTGTGGTCAGGGTCAATCCTCACAGCCAGCCTTCCTGAGGGTCAAACCCACACATGAATGGGCCAATAGTAATCAAGGCTCAATTACAACAGGAGGGCTCACATGACCCACACAAGGGATATTCCCGGAGCACCCAGCTCAGGTGATCAAGGAGACTGAGCCATTGTATCCCATAGGACACCTATTACATAAGGCCACCCTACCAAAACAGAGAGAGAGAGCAGATCTATCTAATACTTAGAAACAAACACAAAGAGGCAGCCAAAATAGGGAGACAAAGAAACATGCCCCAAGTGAAAGAACAAGAGAAATCTTCAGAAAAAGATCTAAATGAAATGGAGGCAGGCAACTTACCAGATATTAGAGTTCAAAAAAATGGTTATCAGGATGCTCAAGGAGCTTAGTGAGAACTACAACAGCAAAAAAAAAAATGACATAAAAACCTTTTTTTTTAAGTCAGAAATGAAGAATACATTGGAAGGAATAAAGAGTAGGTGGAATGAAACAGAGGATCAAATCAGCACTTTGGAATACAAGATAGCAGAAAACACCCAATCAGAGCAGCAACAAGAAAAAAGAATTTTAAAAAATGAAAATAGTTTAAGGGACCTTTGGGATAAGATGAAGTATAACAACATCCACAAGAAAAAGAGAGAGAGAAAGGGATTAAGAACCTACTTGAAGAAATAATAACTGAAAACTTCTCTAACCTGGTGAAGGAAAAAGACACACAAGTCCACTCTCACACTAAATCAGGACTTACAGATGTCACCAACAGAGTACCACAGAGTGTTGGTATGTGACTTCTGGGGCTCAAGCATAAGAAGCATTGGAGAGTTCACCTTTCTCTTGTGGATTGCCTGCTCCAGGGGAAACCTGCTGTCTTCCCTTGAAATTGCTCATCTATGTAGAGAAACCCACATGTAGCATCCTGGGTCACAGAAAGCACCAATTTACTAACCATGTGAGTGAGCCTCTTTGGAAGTGCATCCTCCAGCCCCAGTCTAGTCTTCAGATAAGGGCAGCCCTGGCATATATCTAACTGTAACTGCATGAGGTATCTGAAGAGAGGACTGATGAACACAGCCCTCCCCACATTCTGGCCCAAAGAAACTACAGTCTATGGTGGTGGTGATTGTAACCACTAAATTCTGTTGTGATTTGTGGTAAAGCAATAGATGATGAAAACACTCTTTCGAATTAACTGTGACAGGGAGTATCTCCCTGAATCTCTGATTCTCAGAGAGTCCTTAAGCCTCTCAATAATCTGAACCTGCATCATTTCTGCCAGGATTTATTTAATACTCACCCCTTTGCACTACTGCACAAAAAGAAAGTGTGGCTACATTATAAAACTGAAATATCTTTCTTTCCCTGTCACGTGGATATTTAAGAGCTTAATTTTTAGTTCTTGACCATTTCAGGTTTTTCTAAACATATCAATCACCAATATTTAAAATGACATTCAAAGGAACCATTGATTTAAAAAACAAGAAAAAAAGAAAGAGGCAATTATCTAGATAAAGACAAGGAACATTATTTGCTAAGCATGTGCAGACTTCTGAAAGGCAAGGATAAACAAATGAAATGACTCTGAGATACTGGAAACATTTATATTTTCTCATTAGGTTGTGAGATTAGAAAACTCATGTAGGTAACTCCCTACTCAGGAAGCTGGTTTTAGTTCCTCTCAGCTGGTTATCATCTTCTGCTGCTCTTCTCCCAGGATCATATCAAAATCTGTTTAAAATGTATTACTATTTTTGTTTGACCATTTGTTTAATTAGGATATCACTTCAACAGATGAAATAGAATGGCTCAAAATTAAAGTATTGTCAACAAGATAAGTTATTTCACATAACTCTTTCACATAACAAGTCTGAGTTAACAAGGCTATTCTTTTCTGCAAAGGTATAAGGGCCCAAGCAGCTCCCCTTATGTTTTTGGCATCACTGAGGTACCATCCTTGTCCATATGGCCCACAATGCAGCACAGGGGGATGGGAGGAAGGGGAGAAATTGTCTGTGCAATACTGTCACATCTAATTTGTCTGGAACACAGTCACGTGCACATGAACACGGCAAAAGCTGGGAACTTGATCTCTCAGTATTCTATCCCTCTGCAGTATACGGCATACATGAGACTCTTCAATGGCTATATGCCAGTTCTCAAAACCCTTCCTTATAATCTAGGATCAGCTTCAACTCTTTTTACTCTACATCCCTTTTGACTAACATTAAAAATCTCAATCAGCTCCCCTTACTCTTTGCTCAGCCAGGTATTGAGAATCACTACCTCAAGACAATGGCCGGTACAATGGCATTACAATTGCTGGTACCTTTCATTAGTTAGAACTACACCTAGGTCACATAGATGGAATGTTGTTAGTTGATTTATTACACAAGAAGTGTTTTCCTCCTGCACAAATGCTTCCTAAAAAAACAGTGACCATTTCATTGCCAAAGAACTCGAGTGGGTATTTTCTCCGTCTGTAAAATTCACGTTAAACAACCAGAGTTGTGTTATTTTTAACTTGCAAATAATGATTAGATGATCCAATTACAAGTAGCGTCAGTGACTCATTATCTCATCTTTCTTCTTGTATCTGTAACTGCTCTTGTAATAAGAATCTTTAAGAAACAGTCCATAGAGTAGAATGTTATAAAAATATAAACTAAATGCAACAGATATTAACAGCACTCACCATGCGACAGGCACTGTGTTTGGGAGCTAGGAATAACCACCACACCCCTGAAGCACTTCAACTGAAATTTGAATGAAGAAGATTTAAGCAAGCAAATATAGATAATAAGGGCAATCCACTCAAGGCAGTATTTCATCAAAGGTATAGGGAAAAGAAACTGGCGCATTCAAGTACACTCGGTACAGATCCTAGAGAATGAGAGATGGGCAAGGCCTGAGGCAGGAGACAAAAACTACCTGTGTCACACAGGGGCTTTGGAGATTTTACTGCAAGCTCAACTGGAAGCCACTTAAGAATATCAGGTAGGAGACTGAAATAAGTAAAAGTTTTGTGGAAGAAATCATTCTGTCTCATCAGAACAAAACATATGGAGGAAGAAACAAAAGCTGGGCATGAGGACTGGCAACACTGCATGTGCAGAAGCAACTGCAATAAACCAGCCAAAAGGTTAGACATCATAGTATCTTAGACCAGAGGTGTGGGAGGAGGGAGAGAAAGTGTGACTGGATCTGAACACTGCTTAGCAGGCAGAATAGATAAGCCTTGCAGAGCAAAAAACAAAATAACTCTGAAAAAAATAGATGTTGATATAGTTATTCTGTGTAGTTTTCTAGGCAACTTTCATTTTGGTCTTCATCCTCAAAAATGCGTAGAGTAAGCAATATGAATCACAAAAACTGAGCTAATTGGAACATGTCATTTTGTTTATAGTAAATGATTATAATAATGTAAATAATATAAGCAAATAAATCTGCAGGACATACCGAAAACTGATACCAATGGTGTGACAGAAATACTAACTTATTTCCTTCCTTCTTTTTTCTTTGCTGGGGCTTGCAAATACTCTATGATTTGTCTTTTATTTATTCAATCATTCATTCAACAAATATTTATTGAACACCCTCACAATGCCCATCATGCTGTTGGGCCCTGGGGATAAAGAAGCAAAAATCCTAACAACCCCTGCCTCCATGAAATTCATATTCTGGCAGGGGGTGGGGGCATCATAAAACAATAAACAAGGAAAATAAAATATATAGGGTGCTATAAGGTTATAAAAGTAATAGGTGGTAATACCTACCTATTTAAGAACTACTCGGAGAAGTTCAAACAATATGGACTCATTTGCCATCCGTTCATCTTCTTCATTGTCCCCTCCACCCCATAATAAAGATTTCATCCCTCATCACTCATTGACCTCAAAGCACCCTGCTTACACAGCTGTGTCCCCTACTTGATTATGTTAGCGTTGCTAACCATAGTTGCATTCATCTTCTCAAGCCTAGACTTGTGAACAAATTTTGAAAATAATGGAGAGTCACTGTTCTTATATTTTCATAGTAAATAGCAAAATAAAGCTGATTCTGTGCATAAAATACTTGATGTATGAGCAATATTCATTTATTATTAATTAGGCAACATCCATTACAAACCCTATTTCCCAATGAATACACGTTTGTACATAGAACTTTCTATTTTGAAAATGTGCTCTCCAACATTATCTATTGAACCGCACAAACCTAATGATACTTACATCTGACTGGTTGTGAATTTTATTTGGAAGTTATCTCTGGAATGGACAGAATTTATTTGTGCATGTGACTCACAAATAAATTACCCTGCCATCCATTGGCAGCCAATCACATTGCAAGCTAAGAGGCTGAGAAGCAGTTGAGAATTTACTGAGGCCGTGAACAGTGAAAAGGAGATGTCAGTGAAGATAATCACAGTTGTGCTGAAGTCTTTGAATGACTATAGATTTTCAGGAGAATTATCTCATGGTTAAGTGACAGGAACCATGTGCATTCTCTCTCTCTTCTGATTCATACTGTGAAGATGAAGCGTCTATCCTAACTACAAATTAATGTGTGTGTGTTTTTTAAGGGCAGAACAAATGTGTTCACTTAATATTCATGACCCATTTGGTAATGCATCTTAAAAATTAATAGCATGCATAACATTGTGTTTTTAATGAAAGGATTTGAACATTCTTTATAATGTGCAATGACTAAGTTTATTTTATATAATGAAAGTAATTCACCAAGTATAGTATGATTAGCTGTTAGCTGCAGAGAGTCCTCACAAATCCTCGTGCTAGAGGAATTATGATTTGGGGTAAGCTATTTCAAACCTCAATAACTTTGTTCCCTTTGGGTTATGGTAGGAATATGGTTTATTGATTTTTCTCAAAACATCCAGTGCTTTTCAATGAGGCAAAAGTTTTAAGTATCTTCATGATGCAGTAATTTTAAAACTCCCCTCAAACTATAAACAAAGATTTTTCTTATATAGATTAGTGACTGAAGCAATACATATTATAATGAGGAGAAGGCTCTCTATGACAGCAAACAGGAAATGTAATTATAGATAAAAATCATCACCCAGAGTAATACCTTTTGCAGAGAGCCAGGAGCATGCTTCTACAGCACATGGTATTTAACCCTCGCTTTCACAGGACACGCAAGCTTTATAAAATGTAAGTCTGTATGACACTGAGGAAGAACAAAACAGATAAGGCATATTTCATGTAAGTGTAGAGTCTTTCCACCAAACTAGAAAACACCAATGAAGTAGTTGTCCTTTCACTTGTACCTCTATTTAGGAAGAAGAAAAACAGAAACTTACTGTTATTTATTAATCTTACCAGAGGTTTTGATCCAGTTACTGTCCAGAGCACAATAAAATGTTATTCCTGGGTACAATGTAATCACTACCTTTAATGTCTTATTTGCCCCAAGGAAGTGCTGTATTTTGAAAGAAACTCTAAAAATGCCAACTAACATAAGCATGTAAGAAGGACAGATCCCATAGCGATTTATCTTGTTTCAGCCCAATCTTAACTTACATGGTGATATTTGTGTATAAAGAATATTATGTGCAAAAAGTAGAAAGACCTAGAAAACCAGGTGGAGAGGGGAAAGAAGGAGGAAGACTTGAGATGAGACTCCTAATATTCAGGAGGATTTATGAATTACCTGACAACCTGAGTGAAAAGAGGACTAGATTTCCCCATCCCCTCAATTTCACTTTTGCTCAATTTTAGAAAACAAAATATTTTCTTTCTGGCAATGAATAGTACCCTCCTACTCTTCAAATATCAAGAAGTTAGCAAAGATGTTGCATAAGTCAACATAACAAATTTGCTCAAAAAAAAAAAAATCTCTTAAAGAGACAAATAGATCCTGGAACAGTAAGACGAGATTGGACCCTGCTTGCAGATATTACCTTGTCTTAATAAAGAATGTGACAGTTAAAAGAGAGAAGAATGCCTGTGGTGAAAGGAATGAAAAAGATGAGTGAAGGGGGCATATCTTGCATTGACCACACAAGTGCCGACCCAGAAGCACTTAGCATACATGACAGAGATGCAAGCATGTGTATGGGTAGATGGACATATATGTCCATTGTGGAGGTGCAGCAATTATAAGACAAAATCTGATAGCATTAAATATCCTTGTTATATATTACGCCTAGTTATAAATTTATGGTCATTAAGCAAATTTTTTCAAATCTGACATCTGAAAGGAAAGAATAAACTGTAGTGACTTTATGATGGCCAATTGGGCTAGGCTAAACTACACTTCCCAGAATTCTCATCTCTGTATGTTTCCTTTTTATTGTGGTCAATTCAATCCAAGATTCTTATGGCAGATTTGAAGGGTGGAATTAAGGCAGTGGTCATTTTGCTGCTTGTACATACTAGCTACCCTCCGACTCATGTTGTTGCATGAGACTGCAGCCAGGCCTGAAACTGTCCCACGTTCCCTGGTTCTCCTTCAGCATCAGCAACTCCTGGGCCAGGTGTGTGGTTTTAGCAACATGATATGGGCACCTTGATTTCTGCAGGAGATCCATACTATCAAAGTCAGAGCAACAAAACTGACATTTCAACCAGTCCTCAGGACTCCGGTTTGTGTGCCACAGCCTGATCTTACTCTCTCCTGGGTTATTTCTATCTTCCTTTCCCAACTGCTTGTCCTGTGGACTTGAAGCTCCAGCATCAGATCAGATGTAAAGACAAGGAGCAGCACAGAGACTACCTAAGTAAATTTTAAAATAGCATAAGGTATAATTTGTGTGCATGTGTATATTCCAGTGATTCTGAATCTCTGATTAAACCTTGACCAATATATATACTGTTCAAGTCAACTAACATGAGTACCCAGTCTAATCATTCATTCATTTAACCAAGAGTTATTTAGTGCCTACTATATGTCAAATACTTTGAATACATGGGACACAGTAAGTAATAATACAGATGTCCCTTCCTTCATGGAGCTTGCATACTATCAGAAAGATTAAAATTAATTAGCATATAAATAAGAGCAAAAAACTTTTTGGATAATGTATTAGTTTCCTATTGCTCTTGTAACAAACTTAGTGGCTTAAGACAATACAAATTTATTATCGTAAGTTTCTGGAGCCCACATTGAATCTTGGCTAAATCAAGGTACCAACAAAGACTTGTTTCTTCTGGACAGTCTAGGGGAGAATCCATTTCCTTGCCTTTTCTGACTTCTAGAGACCACCTGCGTTTCCTAGTTCATGCTCCTTTGACCATCTTCAAAGTGTATCACTCCAGCCTCTATTTCCATTGTCATGTCTCCTCTTTATGACTCTGTTTCCCTCTTATGCAAACCCATGGGATTCCATTGGGCACGCTCAAATAATCCAGGATAATCCCTCCAAGTCTAGGTCCATAACTTAATCACATCCGCAAAATCCCTTTTTTCCAAGTAAGGTATCATTTGCACAGGTTCCTGGGTATTGTTCAGCCTATTACACATAATTATTTGTGTTTGAAAAATAAATAAAAGAATAAAATATAATTTATTTTATATAGTATAGCCAGAAATATCCTCTCTTAGATAATTTTGGTTGGCCAGAAACCTGAGTAATAAGGAGAATAGTATGCTAATCAAGAAAGGAAGGGACCCAGAAGCACTAGGGAGATACAAAACCCTGGGAATATTAAGACCCTGAGGTAGAAAAAGTTGGATGCATTCAAGGAAGATAAAAACCATTTTGGATAGAACATATAAGCAAGCTATAATAGGAGCAAACCTCAAAGAGATTTGAAGCCATATTTTATAAGGCCTTGTACTAAGCAACTTGGATTTTATTCAAGGTATAATAGGAAGCCAAGGAGGTAGAGGGTTTGAGGAGGTTAGACAGGGAGATACATGAGCTAATAAACTTTATAAAGAGAATAAAAAATAGACTGAAGGGGATTAAAGAGAAGTTAGTTCTATTCTTTGCCCTGTTTTCTGTTCCTCATAGTCCAATCATTATCTGAATTTTTTATGCTTGATTATTTATATTCTAGTGAAATCCTCTGACTAGTAGCAGTCATGTTACCTGAGAGCCTGTTAGAAACACAGAACCTCATGTCATATTCATGACTGACTAATCCAGAATCTGCATTTAATATCCCCAGGTGATTCACAGGTATAAATCTGTGATGCACAGTTTTAAGAAACATAGAAGTAGTCCTAGAAAGAAAAGACAGTGGCTTGGGCTAGGAAAGAGCAATGGGAATTGTGAGAAGTAATCATATTCAGGATATATGCTGAAAGTAGAAGCTAAGAAGAATTGCTGTCAAATTGGTCGTAGATGAGCAGAAAGAGAGAAAAATCTGCCTAACATGTAAATCTGGGGCCTGAGTAATTAGACTTCATCATGGCTCTATTTACTGAGGGAGAAGACTGAGAGAATAATAGGTTTTGTTTTTTAGGGAAGTTATAAGGTGCCTATTAAACATTCAAGTGACAATGTAAATCATTCAATTAGCCACATTACCATCGAGTCACCCCTAGGGCATGTGGAACCAAGGGCAAAACTTTATTTCAACTGACTAGTGACAGTTAACAATGAGCAATAAGTCTATGAGCACCTGTCAAGAAAAATGTGAAGCAAGCAGAATACTTCCCAGGACTCTTGCTCTATAAAGAACCAAAGTCATCAGAATCTGGAATGGTCTGGTCTCATCCAGAAAACTTAGGTGGCTTCATTTTGGTGTTTCCATATCCCATACAACATAAACTGTACAAGTAAGGCATGGTTGGCTTGGGTGTGGGGGTCATTCATAATTACTTGCTTTATTCTTCTTGTATTTAGGTCTAAGACTGTTGCTGATTAATGTGAAGTTCAAAGAGAATGTTGCAACTGGGGATATAAATTTGGAAGACATGAGGGTATAAAGTCTGCATTCCTCCATTTAAAGTCTTGGGAGACCAGAGGCCATCATTTTGTGAGAGAAGGTAGACAGAGATATTTTTTAAAGCCAAGAAATTATTCCAGGAGCACACCACCAGGTAGAAGCAGGAAAGAGGAAGGAGAACCCTCAAAGAAGGAACAAATATAAAGGACACATGGACAAAGCCAAAGGGGGGTAGGATCGAGGGTGGGAGATGGGGATGGCTGGTGTGGGGGGACTGGCGAGGGGAAAATGGAGACAACTGTACTTGAACAACAAAAAAAAAAAAAGAAAGAAAATTAAAAAATAAAACAACTCTGTAAATCCTTTTGCCATGTAAGGTAACATATTTATAGATTCTAGGCATCAGGACTTGGACATATTTGGAAAAGGGTATTACTATGTTCACCATACCAGAGGAAAATCCTCTTGCTTTTGTTCCTGAAAATGAACTTTTTAACTTTATTTCCACAAAGTATCTCTATATTTTCAAATGTGTTTATAATTACATCAGCAAAATTAAATAATAAAATTGTGATTTACTTATTTTAAATATCTCTTTTTACAGTTCACTCAAGTTCTCATGTTTTATTTTCCTTTTTAAGGGCTAAAATAGTAAATCTGTGTCTTTAGATGCCAATGAGCATGTGACAATTTCTTAGAGCAGCCATAAAACTAACATCCCTGATAAAATTTTTAAATTAAGAACCAGATACAATATTTTGGCTCAAATACAAATGGCTATGAAACTTAAGACAATTATGTTTGATGTATACATTTTTAATTCTCTCAACTATGATGACCCACTGGTCTGCAAAGTCTGTATATTAAAGGCTACATTTCACAGACATTCATGAACCAAAAATGTGAATCCAAATGTCTCCAGTTAAAAAATCAGATAAAATGTGAAAGGAAAATAAAATCAGAAACAGTGACCAATGAGGTTGTTTGGTAGGCCAGAGGGAAAAAAAAATATGAGTCAAACATATCAAATGCTCTTGAGATGTTAAATAAAATGAGAATAAAGAATTTACCTTTGCATTTGACAATATGAAACTTGCTGGTGACCTTGACTAGAGAAAATCACAGAACAGGAAATGACTGACCTGGGCTCCATGCTAGCAAAGGTTTTATTATTACGGCACTCTGTAGGAGAGCCTTTCTCTAAGGCAGCATTTTCAACTGGTGCTCTGCGAGAAATTCTAAAACATGCAACGCCTGACTACTTAGTCAGGGGCACTGACCTCTTTTCCCTTGGACTGTCAAATAAAAAAATGACAACAGCCAACCCAGCAATAGCTGTCTGGCATGAATGAATCAAAATTATACCTATTCTTTTTGTCAGATCAGCAAAAACATGTATTTTTTGGTGTGCCGCAGAATTTTGGTAATCAGTTTATAAATGTCATGAGATGAAAAAAGTTGAAAATCACTGACCTAAGACCAAGGTGGAACAGCTTCAGAAGTGAGGCAATGAGACTTACACAAACAAGTGTGGGGTTTATTTCATGTCATCGAATCCAGGAAAAGATCTGTAGGCATCAGGAGTCACAAGACTAGTACAAATATCTGCATTGCACACCATTTTCCCAGTTGACTAGTTAGCAAGCTGAATCTCTGCAAGTAGCTCTTAGCAAACAGAAGAAGCTTAAGGAACAAATCTTGACTAAACTTCTATACAGTTCAGCCCAGCTATTTGTTTTAAAAAGTAATGACCTTTTTCCTTCAAAGACAATATGAGAGAATTATTTTTATAAATATAGGTTTTCCTTTGGGGAAGAAGACATGCCTTCACAATGCTAAATCTTTTTCTTTTCACATGTTCCTATTTTGTTCTAGTGGGATGATGAAAGGGAGATCCTACTTGGACCAAGTTGAAGAGAGACTGGAAAGTGAGAAAGTAGAGACACAAGTATATATGTTGCTTCTTCTGAGGAATTTTGCTGGAAAAAGAAACAGAAAAATTGGATGATACCTGGAGGGGAATATAAGATCTAAAGAGGGTTTTGTTAAGATGGGAGATATTACAGTATGCTTATTGATGATGGAATAATAACGAGGGGAAACATTGATGGGGGAGAAAGCAGAAAAATTGCAGGAGCCAGGTACTTGAAGTCAGTAAGAAGGAATAGGATATGTGTGCAGGCGAAGGCTTTGTCCTTGGATAAGAGTGAGGACAGTTAAGTTGAAAAATCATAGTTCTCATTAACTAAAGCATTGACATTCTGTTTTTGTACCTTGGTCTCCTGTGAGTTTTGCTGGCAGAAAACAGCATCATGAATCAACTCATCAAGGCACTGACAGGACCGAGTTTCTAAGTCTGTACGACTGATGGCAAGATGTGGAACTGCGGCAAATCCACAGAGGAGTCTGTAGGGGGACCCACCTAGGGGGCCAGCTGGCTTTCCTCTGGTGACCTACCTTCCCTCTCTGTGAGCTAAATTCATTACCTTTAGATCTCAATTCATACAAGCATACTTCTTAAATGAAGTGTGCCTTTAGCAAATAATAATATGCATTTTTAATTGATATATTAAATCAAATAGAATGAAAGCAACTACTTTTCTCCACTCATACTTATTGGGTAGGAATTTTGTAAGTGTCAAGATTAGCAAAGTAAAACCAAATGGAAAAGGAAATGACAGTAGGCTGGCTTCTATGGTTCCATAGAACTGTGTAGACAGGTATTTCACTACCAAGCATATTGTTGAACTTAATATATAAACCTTGTATTTAGTATCATTTTATTACTGATTTCTGTGCTTAGTTGGTAGTTGACATATTTTTTCAAAAAGGAGTGCAGAGATTGAGGCCAGAATGTGTTAAGGAATTGTAAATCAAGGTTCTCTTTTAGTGGGATGGGAACAAAAAAAAAAATTGTAGGTGATATTGATGCTGTTGGTTATGCAAATTGGAAAAGCACAAGAAGTGAGAGTTGTATCATTTCTGTGATGGACAGAAATGGGTTTAGGGTTGACAGGCAATCTAAAAATTACTATTATTTCTCATTATATCCTTCCAAGCATTTCCATGTGTGCAGAATAGGATTTTAAACACCTTGATCAAGGCACAGGAATCTGCCTCATCTCCCGACACTGATGATCATCTAGCAGGGCAATATTGTTGCTCTAACTGGCATCCTGATGCTGTTATGAAACTGCATGAGGCATTACTCCAGAAGTGGATTGTGACTGAAAATAGCCAGCATAAATTTAAAGGGAAGTATCATTTTGCCACTCGTGAAAATGATCAAAAGCTTCACATTAGAGTTATGCCTATTAGGGCTAGTATACGGTTTAAGATTCTCTCTGATATTCCAATCTCAAGATGTAAATCGAATATCTTCAGCCATCTTAGATTCATAGAGTTGTAAGGCTTTAGAAACTGTCCAGTTCTGAAATGTCCAAACGAGAAAACGAAAGCCGACAATTCTAATACAACCCCCACCACCACCATCTCATGGCAAATGCTGGATAGGGAAATCAGTTGTCATGAGTCACAGACCATTGCTCTTTCTATCTCATAACTTTAGGGCAAAAATATGATAGGTGATTCTTTGATCTGCAAATTCAAACTCCTACAGTTTTAAAAATAATTTTGGGATAATTTATTCAAAACGCTTGAGGCCTTCCAGCAATAAAGTCATACCAATCCCAAAGTAGATCTGGAAAGAGTAAGGGTGACAACAATTCTCTCCGAGTTTTATTTCCTTCACCTGTAAATATAAAAAGTAATGTCTCCCCTACCCACCCCCACCCCTGCAGGCTAGTTAAAATAATTAATTGGATTGTAACTGTAAAATATTGAGTTCAGAGTTTGGCATATGGTGATTCATAAAAAAAATGGTGATTGTCATTGTCTTCATTGTTCTGTATAAAAATCAAAAGGACAAGGTTTATCATAGACTCAAAAGCCTGAAAGGAACTTTTCAAAGATATCTATCTATTCATCTCTCACGTTTTGTGTACCACGTTAAAATCCTACCTATCCACCCTGACTCATCTTTTAAATGATTCTAAGAAAGAAGATAACAACACTTCTTAGTGGATTATTATGACTATGTAAATAATGTTGTTTAATTTTTATGATTATATATAACTGTTTTCTTTAAAAGAGATTTCTGTCATCCTAAATGACAGCAGCTGACAGCTTCTAGGGACAGTATCTTAATTAAGGATCATTGTGCAGAAATCTTTTCTCTAACTATGAAGGAGGAGAGAGGTTGTTAGGAGGCAGGCAGAAATGTATTAGAGATATCCAAAGAGCTAAGGGCCTTTGTGATCTAAAGGGGGTCCCCTCTTTACCTAAGAATGCTCTCTGATTAGACAGAAAACTGTCACAGAAACATAAAAGCCATTTTAGCACTGTGTAAAGCAGTGTTTAAAAAAAAACTTTAGTGAAAGCAGGACACCTCTACAGTTACAGCTGCCAATTATTTAAGAAGAGGGAAACTCAAGAAAGTTGGAATTAAGTCTCAAGCATGAAATGATAAAGTTGCAGCCAGAAGTGGGTATAGCTATGGTTGGTTTTATGTTCTTAAGATTGAGGTTCAAGAAGCCAGAAGTAAACTCTAACTTCAGTTAGTTGGAACTAGATACCTTGATAGGAGTAAGATAGTTCTATTTAAAATTAACTGCTGCCAAGGATGCAGAAGACAAAAATCACTATGTCTCATCCTTATAAGGCAGGGTCACGTTAAGCAATGAAAGGTCG
>VMDR010021450.1:0-16841 GCA_007922815.1 Macrotus californicus | reverse complement strand
TGATTATATTTTTATAATTCCAAGTAATTCTTTATATAATGATTGTCAATCTCAAATAAAGAACAAAGGACTTATGTCCAAGATCTAAAATGTATTTGAGTTACTTTCCAGTTTTGAAATACACATTATTAAACTTTTATAGTACTTAGAAAAACATTAATGCATTTTACAGATATTTTTGAATATTCAAAGTGTACCCTGGTTTGAGGTCCAAAAGAGGAAAAAAGGCATGCATTAAGACTGTATTTTAGCATCCTGGGATTTGGATGTGGTAGAAAGGACCCCTTCATTACTTTTCTTTGGTGTTTTAATAATTTATATACCTCTTGTGAGTGTTTCCTATATGGCTGTTAGAAAGATATTCAGGATATATTCTAGATAGGATTTTATATTTTTATACAAAATGAAAATGAATTACTCTTTTAGAATTATTCCTTTAGAATTATTACTGTTCATTCCATTTCACTCTTGGCCGAGGTTGGAAACTAGTAGGGCTTTCCTTTCTGTGTTTTAAATGCAATAGCAAACCCAATAAAAATCCCGAAACGCAGGTACTTTGGACCCTGGCACAGCAGTTCTTTGGCACCTGCACTGAGGAAGTTGCCTAGTTTGAGAGGTGTGAGCAGAGCAGTAAGTATACACAAATAAAAGAAGAAGCTTAAATTTCCTTTTTTTTCTTTTTTGGGCCATACCTTTGGAAACTTTAACATAGCACTCTCATTGGGACCAATTTACACATAAGATCATCTCATAACAAGGCACTTTAGATGTACTTATTTAAATTCTCTTGGATGGAGTCCAAAATATACTGGCCTAATACTGAACTCTACCCTATAGTGAATGTAGTGATAGTGAGATGTCAGAATATAGTGTATGATTTTGAAGGCACAACAATTAAATATGGAGAAATTAGGCTGAAGGGAGTGACCTGCTTTATAATGCTATATGATGCTGCTCCTTTGGAAACTAGCTAGTCCTCTGCCCTTATTACTGCAGGGGAGAAGTATTCACTTTTGATGGTAATTCACACCTCAATAGCTTTCTTTTATGGCATTCATCCATCATTAACCGCAAGGCTGTACACAGTCTAAGAGGTTTCCCAGATGTGACATTCTGGGTAGGGCTCCCATCTCCTGAAGGCAGGGATGCAGCTGAGAGAGCCAGAGGAGCCACTTCACTTCAACAACTGCTGGGGCAGTCCTAGACAACCCTCAACACCCAGGCTGCTGAGGATTTTTAGGATACTTCAGTCACTTTCATCAGCAAAAGAGAACACAGCAGAGCTAACAGTAGCAATAGGCAAGGGGTCCTCTATCATCATTAGGACCTTGGCTTGAGCTTTTTTGGATCAGTTGTTGTATAATCCTGTCAGTCACACATTTTTGGAAGCAGCTGTAGCATGACTTTTACAGAATGACAGATGCATGATGGGCTCAGAAAGCCTCACTGAGAGCTGTTTTATTGGCCACTAAACTGTTGGAAACTGTTAGCCGATAGTGGGTGAATTCCATAGCAGATGAAATGGAAATGTTAATTAGCCTGTTGTAAGTTTAGGAGTACAAGGTCTGTCCAGAAAGTATCCAGCCATGTACATATGAAAAATAGAAGCATTTATTCAAGAGAATATGAGATACAAGAAACATTGTACATAGAACAATGATGCCCCAGTCCCCTTCAGTGTAGGCACCTTGGCACCTCACACAGTTTTCCCCATCACCTTCAGCTGGCCAGTCGTATTTTCCTGAATCTCACTGGGGGTCTGGAATCTCTTCCCTTTCAAAGATGGTTTTAGTTTTAGGAAAAGCCAGAAGTCACAGGGCACCAAATCTGGGCTGTAGGGGGGCTGAGTCACCTGGGTGGTTTGATGTTTATCCAAAAAACTGTACAAGACGTGATGCATGAGTAGGAATGTTGTCATGATGAAGCTGCCAATCACCAGTTGCCCCTAGCTGTGGCCTTCTGAATCATCTGAATAGTTTCTGCGGAGGATTGTTGAAGCTTAACACAAACTTTGAGGCAGATCTGTTGTTCTACTCAGACATTTTGAATGCAATGACCACACAGTACGCATGCTCACTCAATGGTGTCTACTGCCCCCACTGACTAGTACAGTGAAGTTGTCATTGTTCATGCATGTGCATTCCAGTCCACTCTCCTTGGCTGCCAGTTTACATCGATGTCCGAAAACTGTTCTCATTATATTAACAGTTGTTGGACCTTTTCTGGACAGACCTTGTATATTTGTTCTATAGTAGATGAAATAATTTTCAGGCCATGGACGTGAAGATTGGCACCAGGACAGATGTACGGGGGAGCATGGACAGGGTCCAGTCATACCTCATGGACATATATGTGTTTGATCATGAATGTCATTGTCTGAAGAAAGTTACTGATCTAGATTTGATGGCAAAGTTTACATATTTACCTGCAGAACACTAGTGGCACACAATTAGTGACTGGAAAGGAGCTAAGAGACAACCTAGTCCCAACTTTGCTGTGCAAGACTAACAGGTGATAACTTCTGAGGTACAATTTGTGTTCTTTCTATGTCACCATATGGCTTCCAGAGTTATACAGTGTTAGAGGTATGCTCTTCCTCAATAATTATTTCCAATATATTGAGGAGTTATTTGAGGAGATATTTGCTATTATAGGCAGACCTGTGGATAAATCTCAACAAGTGAAGCTGAACTAGATTACTTAGTTTGAGTGACAGAGGGAATATAAAAAAAAAAACAACATTTTCCAAGGAGAAACATGCTTTAAGAGGTTAATTAGAAAACAGCTTTACTTTCCAATCAAATAGATGACTCTTGATTTTTGAGGGGCTATTTTAGACTTTTTAGACTTTTTAAACTTCTTTTAATTTTTAAAACAGTTATGGAATACATTAGGGTGACATTTGTTAATGAAATTATATGTTTCAAGTCTACAATCCTGTATATTGTGTAGTGTGTTCACCACCCAAAGTCAAGTCTTCTTCCATCACCTTTTATCCCTCCTTTACCCTCTTCTACCCCACGCCTCCAATTTTTAGGCTTTTGAGACTAAACAGGCGTTGAAGTAGAGTATTCTGATTGCAGTTGACCCTTGAACAACATGGGGATTGGGAATGCCAACATTGTACAGTTGAAAAATCTGTGTATAACTTTCGTTGCCCCCAAAACTTAACTACCAACAGCTCACTGTTGATTTGGGGCCTTACTGATAATGGAAACACTTCACACGTATTTGGTATATGTATTTTACACCATATAATAAATATAATAATGTAGCCTAGAGAAAAGGAAATGTTATTAAGAAAATCATAAGGTAGAAAATATTTTATAGTATTTATTGAATAAAATATGCATATGAATGGATTTGAGCAGTTCAAATCCATATTGTTCAAGGGTCAACTGTATAGAGGTTTATATACTTAAATTATAATCAATATATGTGCGTTTTTCTTTGCTGATAGTGTGCTACATTTCTGACTTAGATCTGAATACAAATATTGTCAAATGTGATATCTTCTATAACATACAACAGTTCAATAATATAAAGAGCCCAGTCATCTGTGATCGTTTAAGAAAAGGCATGGAATTCCAACAGCTTAAAAATCTTTTGACAGAAGTAAAATGCAATAATTTTTAAACATTTCATAAGCAGACATGCAGTCATCAAAAAGAATGATACAAAACGACATGAGAAGTAGAGATTTAACAATTTTTGTCTTGTGTGATGTATTTTCCTTTTACACTTATGCCAAATGCTGTATTATTTATCTCAAGTGAATTGCACATTTTGTATTGCTCTTCATTTTCTTGGTTTTATTATACACCTCATACTTTTGATAGTTATAGATAAGAGGCTGTATCAGTGATGATAAAAAGTCCTAAAAGACTACTTGACAAAATTATATAAAATTTTGGTTTCTATGTTCAACTTATATAAACTGGCTTTCATTCTTTTTTCTTCAGCCTCTTCAAATACTGTCCATTCTTCTTCTGTAAAAGCTCCACTAAATCTCTCTGACTCATGTTGATCTCTCTCTTTTTTGAATTCCTCCACTCTAATTTTATAACTGTTCATTTGGAAGCTTATAGTTTTACTTGCACATAATTTTCTTCCCTAAGTAGAAAGAAACTACTTTTTTTTTTTGCCCTATGACTGTGCTAAACTTGGAGCAGAACTCAGTGTGTATATGCTGAGTTGGAAGTAGGCTTCCAACCAAGTCCTTTCTAGGTGCACGTAAACTCAGAGGTGGTGGAAAAGGCTGGGAAACTGGCTTGAACAAATGGTTTTCTTTGCTTAATTAATTCTTCCTCCCATCCCAACAAGGGCCGTGCTTTTCCCTCACTGCTTAGTAAGTGAGCCCAGTACGCGCTTCTCTGCACATCAGAACATGGGGCCAAGTAACGGAGAGATGTGTGTAGCTATGCCCTATTCTTATTTGAAATCAAATCTCTACCCAGGGGCTTTTCTTGAAGATATCTCATCTAACTTGTAGATGTCTGTTGCATAGACTTCTAGTCCTTTGTGTTCTATATTTTGCCTTTTAGAAGTGGTATTATCTCAATTTTGAGAAATAAGTGAGATGTTAACAGGAATAAAATGATTTTTATAGCAACATTACATCAGAGAAAATTTGGTTAATACAGGATGTGAGAGCAGTACATTTTTCAGAGGAAAAGGTAATAAGTAGCCCATGGACTCATGATTTAAATATTCTTCAAACCCTGGCTTCCTGGTGAGGATGTTAACGGAAAATACAATTGGAAATCTCTTTCATGAGGCATTCCCATTCTATTACACACACACACACACGTGTCTTGATTATTCTTTCATTCACAAATACATAGTGAGTGCCCACTCTGTGCCAGGCACTGTACTAGAGGTAGAAATACAAGGTTGAATATGCCCTTCTGGGTTGTTCAGTATAGACTGTGTAGGATGGTCAGGAACTGAGGGACATTGTTGACTAGGCACAAATTCTTTACCGTGGAGTTCTATACCTTGGCTAAGAGTCTAATACTTCCCAAATGTGCCTGCATCTCTTTCTAAATCAACCTGGGTTACCATTATCCATGCATTTGTATCCACTGTAGTGAACAAGAATACCCACATAGTGAACATGTACGAGGGGAAACATAGTCTATAGTCTTTGGATGTATTTTATCACAAGCTGACTTCTTAATATATGGACACCAATTTGCTGAAAGATGGTGGAAAGGGGTTAAATATTACAGTAATAATGATGTTCTCCTTAGCTTACATTAAAATATTTCAGCCAAGCAGAAAAAAGAAATTAATGTACACAGGGAGTTCCACTATTAAGCAAAAGGGTCTGAAAGGTGTTAATTTTTTTGATAGATTTAATTATTTAAAGCAGTTTTAGGTTCACAGCAAAATTGAGAGGAAGGTACAGAAACTTCCCTTATACATCCTGCCTATTATTAACATCCCCCACCAGAGTGGTACATTTGTTGCAATTGATGACCCTATCTTGACACGTCATAAAACCCAAAGTTCATAATTTACCTTAGGTTTACTTGGTGTTATGCATGCTATGAGTTTGGAAAAAAAATTAATGACATGTATTATGACAAAATTATAGTGCCATATATAGTGTCACACCCAGCAATTGCATTGCTGTAAGCATCCTCTGCCCCCACGTACTCATCTTGCCCTCTCCCTTAGGGTGGTATGTTCTGAAGCATCAAACCAGGCGGTGCACTCCTTGGTAGATGGAACCCTGTGCCTGCAAGCTGCACTTGGGTCCTGGTTCTCTTTGTTATTCTGTGACCTTGCATGCAGCCCATACATTTGCTTAAGGTTTGTTTTCTCTTCTTTAAAATGATTAAAATAAATACTAATTTTGTCTTACAGGGATGATATTTGTGAGAATACTTTATAAACTGATAGGTAGTATACAAAGGTGTCACTGTTTTTAACTGTCGGACCAACTGTCTCCCCACACTTTCAATTTTAACATTAAAATAGATGTACCTCAGATTCAGACCTGTGGGTTTAACATGTGGGCTGTGTTCAGAACCACCTAAAGAACTTTTGAAAACAAGCCATTGCTTAGGTAATGGGATGGGATGGAGTGTGGGAGTCTTACTTTCTTTTTTAAACTCCCGCATGATTCCACTGTGCAGGCAGCATGAGAATTGTTTGTTTAAATGTCAAGTCCTTCAAACCTGAGGACCTACTGAAATGGTCAAGCAACAACATTCCAGCCCCTAGAACAGTGAGCTCCATCTTTAGCCAAGAAATAAACAGCAAATATTCTTGATCAGAAAGCCATCATAATGGTGGGCACTGTTAGATGAAGGTAGAAATAGCACCTCAAAGAGTATGAATGACACTCTGGTTGTGAAACTATATACCTCCATGCCTGGAAATATTTTACTGTTATCTCGTGGCCTGCAGACGCAAGATGCTTTAGAAACCTGTACTAGAGCATATAGTTTCGATTGATTAAATAGCCACACATAACAATGGGGTACTAAGGAAGAAGATACAAGGCTTCCCCAGACTAATGCCAACTTGCATATGACTTTAAAGTGTGTTTGCAGACTGCCACAGTCCATTTCACGACTGGTGATAATTTGACTGAGACCAGGGTGTGTGTTCGCTTTCAGAGTGCACCTGCATTTCAGAATAGACAGGATTCTCGGTAGTTGGCAATATTTCTTCATATATTTCATACCAGCATACATATTTGGAGAGAAAAGACTACAAAGCACAGCATCTTGACTAATTTTGAAGAGGTCCTACTTACATTACATCCATAAAGAATAGAAAGATATAACACTTTAGTGATATTTTTACTGAATTAGTCACACTAAACTTTTAAAATTGTAAGATATGGCTTCTCCTAATTAAAACCTTTCAAATGGGAAATGATTTTCTATCAAATAAGGTACAAAGGTACAAAGGCCTTTGACAATTTGGCAACTTTATTTCCCTTTACTTGCTGCACAGCAGGTCCTTGAATAATGTAGTTCTGTTCAGTGTCATTTTGTTAGAATATTGATAAGATGCTATCGGAACTTAACGCTTGTTTATACCCTCTAGCCTATGGTAAAACTGGTTTCTTTGGAGTTCGTTTTGCCACAGTTCTAAGAATGACATTAAATGAGCACTTGCTCAATGAGTCCTATCATTATGTGTAACTTTTAGGAAAACTATTTACCTTTATTATTTTTAATCACTCTTAGTAATGATACACACAATCCCATTAATAGTTACCTGTCTTCAGAAGCTCTCTATGAGATGGGATTTGTGTAAGAGATTTCTTGGCACGTGTTCCTAGAAAAATCTGATAGTAGGGTGGACGAGTAGACTTGGAATGGGAGGAATAGAAGCAAGGGTAAGACAGACGGGAAAATCTCCCAGGAGGTGAGGGCAGCATGACTCAGTCTTGTAGGACAGTTCCGGAAACAGTGTGAGGCACGGCATAGAACTGTTCCAATTAGGAGGTGAGGGGACTTGAGTATCTCCATGTCTTCATCCCTTTAGACATTGGCTAAGGTGATGTGAACTCCCTGGTGTTTACCACTCTGTGGGGGTAGGCAAAGAAGTTCTGACAGTCTATGGGAAGCTTTCCAACGAGGAGCTGGAGATGCTGGTGTTGGGGCTGAGAGTGCATTTGGAGCTGGTGTGCAGGAAGCCGGTAAGGGCCTCTGAGGGGATGCTTGGGTTGGGAGTTCTTTGGAAGCAGATGTGCTAAGTCATTTCTTTGCCATCACTAACCACCACAACGCCTTATCCAAATACTAGAACAAAAGTGCCTTCATAAATATGTATTCAGTGATCGAATGGATGAGTCAGGGTTTACTTTTTTCCTTTTCTTCAAACACTTCTTTATATGTGTGCCGGCCCTGGACATCAAGCTGCAGAACATGTGCACTGGGAATGCTGTTGGATGTGATCAGAATTCCCTCATGGTTCTCATTACAGAACACCCCCCTGGGCTCAGTCAAACAGCAAGCATGGCAGAAATCCAGATTAGCTGTTATTTAGGGAGCTGATTTAAAATGCCTCAGAGTAAAAAGGACAAAATCACATTCCACGACGTAACAGGGAAGAACCAGAAGAAACATACAGATAATGGCACTCAAAATGATATATGTGTATATATCTAAGAGCCAGTGATGGGTCTACAAGTTTAATGCCACCAACAGGACAAGCACTTTGAATTGAGCCAGTAAGCAATCCAAGGACTTCACCCATGCTCGTTATGGGAACAACTTTTAACTGCTTGGTTGCTCTAACTCTTCTGTGCGTGAAATACTCCCGTTGTCTTTTAGTAGAGAAGCTCCTCTTCCCAAGAGTTCCCTTCAAACACTTCTTGTCTCTTTCATAGACATTGTCATGGAAAACCCCTTAAGGAATTTTCGGTGTGTAGAGTGGAAGTGGCACTCCAAATAAGAGTTTGGGATCAAGGAACAAGTCAGATGCATGCTATGACACGGCATTAGTTACATTTCAAAAACAGCTGCACCATCTTCTAGAAACTTAGATGATAGCATCAGGAACCATGATCAACTTACAGCCCACGTTCCACTGTGCTGTGTGCCACACGGTACAGTAAATACAATTACACATTTTAATGTGATGCCAATTTTTTTATCGGTTTTCTACAACTGGTTAGTTTTACTTTAAAAAATGATTTTGATTATGACAGTGGGAATTTAGTAATGACCCCTCTGAGAAAACATTTTACCTTAAACTTACTCAACGTGAATAAACACTTGCCAAAGCTTAGTGAAACTAAGTGCCCTTTTTACATATCACTCACGAATCTACAATAAAAAGCTCAATGGTCTCTTCAGGCTGCAGGCAGAGTACGTTAGAGAAAATATTTCCGAGGAAGAATTTGCTTAGTATTTCTCAAGGGAAGTGGTCACAAAGATGAGAAAACAATAGGAAATTTAATATTAATCAAAAGAAAAGCAGAGAATTAGACCTGACATTTCATTCATTCACTCCACAAACATTTATTATGCTATAATGAAATTTTGGTTATTGCATTATCAGATAAGCAGAAACAAAGTGCTGTGTTGGAAACAGTAGACTTTCTATTATATTTATGACAATATAAGGAAAAATATACAGGTGATAGGTACTTGTAGTGATGACAAAAAAGGGAGAATATTCAGTAAAGAAATATCAGACTTGTAAAATAATTCATTTATGTGATTTCTAATGTTTATCTGCAGTTTACGTTTGGATGGAATTGTAAAGGAAATTTTTTCTTTTGTTATTTTTCTTTTAGAGCAGGGTAGGGGCTTTAAAGGTGAACCATGAGAGAAATTTAATTTCAAAGATGTATGGTAATCAATGCTTTGAAACTATAATTTAGAATATACCTTTCTATGCCTTTTTATACTGTACAGAATCCATCATTTATAAAGCTACTGATTCTGGTAGTGCCTGTTTGCCACACAAGACATAACACAGAGCAATCAAAAGGCATTTTAATTTTGAAAATGCTCTCCTGCTTTTTCTATAGCCTCTGGTAGTTTATACAATTTCAGAACATATGCTCCATGCCAAGTTGTCTGGCTTTATCTTCTGTATAGAGGAAAAATGCCACCACAGCAATGCTTGACTGTTTGCTGGATATGGAGATTATTCTATAGATCACACTTGCTGCAGATATTAAAATACTAAGAATTATCATGACTAGTTAACAGTTACTGCTACAATAAAGCACTTTGTATATGCTAGGCACTGGGTCATATGCTTTCCACAATTTGTCACTTTGTATCTTCAGAGCAACCGTACAAAGTAGTCATCAATATCCCCGTTTTATGGACCAGGAAGGTGAGACTCAACGTGCACAAGTTACCTGTGTGAGGCCCATGATCTTAGTAGAGGGAAGCTGAAAGTCGTAGCACCTGCGGGGAGCTCCATTGTCACGAGAGGATGTGTGCCTTTCCTGAACTTTTCTGGGATAGATCATATGGTCATTAACTTACTTAGCTCTCCAAGCCTTTCTGAGGATGGTGAACACTGAGGCAGATCTAAAGTAGCTTTGGTCTCCTGGACCTTCCCTGGACAGGGACAGGACCTCAGTGACTCTCCCTGTTTTCATCTGTCCTGGACCTGTCACTGAAACAGAAACGTTTTCTCTAGTATCTTTGGAGCGGCATTCACACCCCTGCTTGGTCCAGAATGTCCCTAGTCTGAAATCAAAGTCAGTTAGGTAGACAGGAATTTGGGAAGTGATAAAATGGAACATTATAGTAGGAAATAGTATAAACGTATCCCTTTACATAAACAAGTTTACTGTCTTATGTGAAATTTGCATTGTCTGAAATCCTTATTAATCACTCCCCTGCCCTAGGTTTTCAACTTACTGCATTTATGCTTTTCCTAATAGCATCTCATTCTAACTTCGGTGAATTAAAATATTGTGAACAAATATTATTGCCCTTATCACATTACATGTGGCTGAGGTGACTTAATGGAAAATATTCTCGGATATTTCAAGTCTGACATTTAGAAACTGGGTGGCACATACAACAGACTGCCAAGGTGACATCCTATTTCCTA
The DNA here is from genome assembly GCA_007922815.1 of Macrotus californicus. Lineage (NCBI taxonomy): Eukaryota > Metazoa > Chordata > Mammalia > Chiroptera > Phyllostomidae > Macrotus > Macrotus californicus. Next base: position 6,290 of record VMDR010021450.1, on the reverse strand, counting down.
CTGATTCTGGAAACCGATTCGAATAGCAAATATTTACACTTGTATTTCCGCATGAATGTTATTTAAGAGGTCTTTGACTCCTGGAAATTGACCCAGGAGTGGTGTGTGAAAAACAATATTGTCTAACCCTCATTTTTCTCTGGTTAGGAGTCTCTATAGTTCTCAGGTCACCCTGAAGGCCACCCAGTGTTGTCAGACTGCTGTACACCAGCCAGGGTCACTCCAGGTGCCTGTCAGCCACCCTTACTGTGCTCCATGTGCTGTGATTGAAGAGGATGGAAATAAGACAGATATGCTATTTTTTTTAATTAAGGAGGCAGTTTCTGAGTGACAAGGCTATTTGTGTACCAAGTATGTAAATATTGCCTGATGATGTCTGAGTTCACATGAATTCATGGTAGAAAACTTGTGTACGCACCAGAGAATTAATTGTATTGCTTAGATTTACGGTGAGATGATTACAATGATGGCTGTATTCTGAGGAATTTTAGTTTGGCCTTATTGCTTGTATCCTGCAGTGTGTAAAGGCATTTTAACAATTATCAGTAAAACTTCATTTTGAAGTTTTACAATTAAGCGCATTTTATCCTTCCACAATGTATTTCAAGATTCTGTACTTTCCAATGACCTATTATTTAGCCATCAAATTGGAAATAATGGTTAAAACGTTACCTATATCCTTGATTTCTTACTCTTTCACTAATCACAATGAGCTGTCAAATTTATATGGCTTGTTTATTTTAGGCCTTGCAATAAAACCTCTTTTTTTTTTCCTAGACACGTAAAGCTAATTGAATGTTTGAGAATTAACTAGAAATCTCACAATTTTTCTGAAAACTTAGTGTTCCTGTAACCCTGCCATTACAGGGATATAAAATATATTCTTGTTAAACTGAGGCACAGTCTGGACTATAAAATAAATCTTATTTATATTTTCATCTTTAATCTCACAGTATCTATAATCTGAATTTTGGATTATCCAGTTTTCATTTATTCTTGTTTTAGTGATTGATAGTTAATAAGATGACCTTTGAGATTACCATTTGATATCATGAAAATTATAGAAAGTAGCATTGGCTTGTAAGTATTTTTTTTGGCTTTTTTTTAATTGCTGTTCTAATACAGTTGTCTCCATTTTCTGACCACCACTTTCCCCTGCCCTCCCCACGTCCACCTCCCACCCTCAATGTCACCCCCACTCTTGGCTCCATCCATGTGTCTCTCATTCATGTTCATTTACGTCCCTTCCCCTTCTTTCCCATGTTACTTCCCCTTCCCCTCCCCTCTGGTGACTGTCAGTTTGTTGTTGATTTCACTGTCTCTGTCTATATTTTGCTTGCCAGTTTCTTTTGTTAATTAGGTTCCACTTATAGGTGAGATCATATGGTATTTGTCTTTCACTGCCTGGCTTATTTCACTTAGTGTAATGCTCTACAGATCCGTTCATGTTGTTGTGAAGGGTAGGTGTTCCTTCTTTCTCTCTGCTGCATAGAATTGCATTGTGTAAAGGTACCACAGTTTTTTGATCCACTCATTTACCAATGGGCACCTAGGCTGCTTCCAGCCCTTGGCTATTGTAAATTGCACTGCTATGAACATTGGGGTGCATCGGTTCTTTTGAATTAGTGTTTCAGGGTTCTTAGGGTATAATCCCAGCAGCGGAATTGCTGGGTCAAAAGGCAATTCCACTTTTAGTTGGCATATAAGTATTTTTAAATAGATTTACTCTACATTATAGCATCTCTAAAAACTTTGGTTGATTTTTGGAAAAAATACTGATAAACAGAATCTTGCCTCAAGGTGCCTGGTTTACAAATTACAACATAGCCCAAACCATTTAAGGAGAAATTGTTAATGGCTTGGAAGGAATGCAGTGTTTCTCACCAGGCTTCCTGCTGACTACTCCTATCCGTGTCCCCCCTTGTGCTTGTTAATAAGCAGGCAGATTGCTGGCTCCACCACAGATCTGCACAACCTCCAGGCTGTAACAGGCCCCTGACTGTAATAAATGTGATTGAACACATTTGAGTTTGAGAATACCCTCCTCCTCTAATGGAATAATTTTTTGTCACAATGGCAGTGTAAATTACCTTGTGACTTCTGAAAACAATGTGGAGAGACGGAGAGACAGGCCGACAGCTTGAGATACCTATTTTGCCTTTCTGACCACAATAATTAGATTTAGATTTAGTTCTATATCTTCTTACTAATATTTTTTTTCAGTTGCAGTATGATACTTTTAATCTTTTATTTATGTTTTGATGGGACAATATAATGGTGCTTTAGCAGTCTGGGAAAGCTGTGGAAGTACCATCCACAAAAATGCCTATCCCTTTCTTTGAATACCATAGCAGGGCTTTATGGAATACTTGGAGCTCACCTTGATTTCTAATGGACCTCATGAACATTATGCTAAGTGAAATAAGCCAGCCAGAGAAAAACAAATCTGATTTCACCCATATGTGGACTCTAATGAACAAACTGAACAAACAAGCAAAATAGAGACAGACTCATAGACAAAGAGCAGGTTGACATGCTCTCTGAGAGCAGCTGTGGTGGGAGAGGTGAGGGGGTGGAGGGATTGAGCAAAAAGGAAAAAGGACTCATGGACATGGACAGTGTGGTGATTGCAGGGGAGCAGGTTATAAGGGGACTTGAATGGTGATGGAAAAAATACAATAAAGAAATAAAAAAAAGAATCCCCATAGCAGTAGGACCTTGTAACCCTACACTTAATATAAAACAGGCCTGTAATTTAGAGATTTATTTATTTGTTTTATATGTGATAATTGTTGGGCAGTGTGGTTACACTCTGAAAAGCCAAGGGCTTTTCAATGTATATATCATTTACTTATAGTCTACCATAGGTTCTAAGGAGCTATAAGCATGTAAAGCTATAATTATGGAATTTAAAAAAATCATGCAGTTCTTCAGATATTTCATAAATAGTAGCAATGTAGAAACATGCAATTATTTTGTTAAGTTTACATTTATTCAGTAGGCCATGGACATTTCAAAGTTTCTTTTTCCAGTTTGCAGAAGGACAACCCAGAGAAAATGTCACATTAAAGGAGAGCATATTGTGAAATCGATGTGGATGTACCTTATAAGGCCCTCTGATACATTTTTACACTAGAAGACATTTTTTCAGTTCTTTTGGATATGTAGCCAGAAGTGGGGTTGCTGGATCCTATGGTAGTTCTAATTTAATTTCTTGAGGAATCTCCATGCTATCTACCATAGTGGCTCTACCAGTTCCCAGTCCCTCCAACAGTGAGCGGGGGTTCCACTTTCTCTGGGAGTATCTAGAAGTGTCCTTTAGTACATTACTGTATTCTATTTGCTATATTAAAAAAAAATTCTGCCTCTATATTCTCTGATTCTACATATGAGATTAAAATATATTAATATTTGTATTACAGTTATCAAGTTTTGATAGTTATGTTTATGCTTACCTTAAGTATAATTTGAGGATTTAAGAAATATTTTTTTCTGGTCAAGACACATTAAATAACTTTGGAATTATCTGATTTTTTAATGGTTGCAATGGAATTCATCTGTGAAGAAAAGATTTTTTGTATTCAGAAGTTTAACACAGGACAAAACACACTTATTTAGTATAACTCCTCTGAAGTTTCAACATGCTTAATAAAGAGTTATTTAACTGTTTTTTAGGAAAAAAGTCCATGCATACTGAAACACAGAGCTATCAGTTGTATTCATCAGATACAATGCAGGCCAGAAGATCAAAGCTTCTCCTTTCATAACTTCATTTAATGTCTCCAAAATGTAACCAGCTGTTCCATGTGTTAGCACAATCGTAGCTGAAGAGTGGGAATGACACAGATTATTGGCCTGACAAGGCTAATCTACTAAACAAAGATGTATCAGATTTACCTGATGATTTAGAATGACAGTGTGAATGTGTTGTTTCTTCTGCCGAGAGCGTATTACAGAGATATGAAACCGATCAATGAAAAGCATCTGCTCGCGGGAAGAAAGGGATTTCAAAGTGTTTACACATATTATGTACTAAAATGTCCTTTCGAGCAGTATCTTTTTAAGTTCTAAACCTGTTTTACAGATGAGGAAATTAAGGCCAGACGTATTAAAGGGGAAACATAATTTGCCCAGCTACAGGGGTACATTTCAGGGAGAGGAAAACGTGGAGGAAGGCAGGCTAAATGCAGGCTTAAATCTCATTAGAGCCTATAATATTGCATTTAGAGCCATGCCGATCCTTCTCTCCTTGGCATTAGAACTCCAGAACCTAGGCTAATGGACTTCCAGTCAGACTGGGTGGGTCAAAATCAGGCCATATTGGGCCAGTGTCAGAAAATAATGAGCAGGAAATTAGTTCTACACGCTTTTGAAGACAGAAGGTTGTGGAAGCAGCTGAGGTCAGTATCAGGAAATTCAGGAAAACAGTGGGTGATATACCAGAAGCTTTAGTCGAGATCAGGTCTCTGAGGATCCCAAAATCTCAGCTAAGGCAAACTCATTTTTTTAAAAGGTATTCGTACCCAAAGGGTAAGATTTTACTGATCTCGCTTTATAAGCATAAACATATATGTATGTTGTATGATTATATGTGTGTGTGTATGTGTATGTGTATATATAGATGTAAAAATTATAATTATTTAAGTTACTAGAATGCTAATTTACTGTGTTGAGTGAAGAATCACCTCACAGGACATGATTGTACAGTGTAGTAAGAGCTCATTATGGTTGAGTGATGTAAGAAAGTAAATTGCAGATAGAAGCTATTCTTTTGAATCTCTGTAAGAATTCACTGTCACTGTGAACAGAAGTACAAATTCCATGTGATCAGTAAATTCTTTCTGTATCGATAGACCTACTGGGAGACAAAGTTGTAATTAAAAAGGTATGTGATGTGTTGGATGAATCAATGGGGCTGGTCATGACAGAAATACTCCCATGGACCCACTGGGTTCAAAGACACAATAGCAAAAATTCTCCTGGACTCCTAAGTTGCAAGATTTCATTTTAAAGACAACCCAGCCTGAGACTTGACCGTTTTCCCCAAATCCTGTCTCGCAGCCTTTTAAGAGCATGTTGAGAAGAAATATTCTAGTGTTGGTTTTGCTGTCCACTCTCTGTATCATCTGCAACACCCTCACATTCATCATGCTGTGAGAACAGCGATCAGATACATCTTTGCCTGTCTGCTTTGGAGAAGAGTTTACTGGCCAAAATGACCCCTTCTGTTTAGTTAGTGAACTGATTTATCTTTAGTGCTGCACTGAGTGCCCTAGGAGGACATGGTGTCTGGTCCTGAGGATCTCCTCAAACATCAGCAGAACATTTTCATGCCCTCATGCAGGAGCTAGAGAAAGATCCATGCGGATAAAATGATGCACCCATCTTCCTCTGAAAATTCTTCAAAAATGAAAAATATGCTCAGAGGAATCCAAAAATATATATATAACCTCTACAAAAGGTAAACAAAGGGCTGATAGTTGGACTTGCTTCAGAAAAAACTGCACCAGTGAGTTTCAAAATTTTTAAATAATGGTGTACCTAATAACTTCTAGTAATAATCCCAGAGCTTTCTATATATATGAAAAATGATCTTTCTCTTCTTTCTCCTCACACTCTCTCTTTTGCACTTATCTTCTTAATGTAATATCTGTTTGTCTTTAATTAAATCCAACTTGATGTCTGCCTCCTTGAGGAAGCTACTGGAAACAAGAGCTAGCATTTGGGAGTGATCGGCAGTGTGCCAGGTACCATCCCAAAGCCTCTGTTCCTCACCCGGCACTGCAAAGCCAGTGTCCTTCACAGATATCTGGTGGGGAATGGAGGGTTAGAGAGGCTCAGTGGATACACCCTGACCAGCTCTGTGTTCTGGTCAAATCTGTGTTCTTTCCACATTATGTCACCTCCTGTGCCTATTAAAGTACTTGGGACAGATGATGATTTTCATATAAGTGCTCAGTTCACAGTTACCATCAAAGCCTCTAAATTTTTGTCTTCTTTTAATAAATACTTCTAATAAGTCATGACCAGAAAAAGGAAAGTAAATGTAAACTGAAGCCAGAAACAAGTAAGAGGAAGTCCAGCTTATTTCAGTATCATTTCTTAGAGGTCAGGGGCAGTGTTCTGAGTACCTGTTTAGGGTCTAATATTCTACTGTGTGTGTGTCAAAATGAAATCAATCTACAAAGGGCAGTCATGTAAAATATGGTTCAGGTTAAAATTTATGATATGCCATAATATAATGTTTCATTAGTTTATAGCCCTGGTGATACGCTATTGGAAGACTCTGG
>VMDR010021449.1:0-16847 GCA_007922815.1 Macrotus californicus | reverse complement strand
ATAGAGGTCAGGATAACATCTGCAGAGGAGTGGAAGAAAAGCACAGTCTGCCGGGAATTCTGTACTTAGTTAAACTGTCATGCAAGAATAAGGTAAAATACTGACATTGTGGTAATTAACAGTTGGTGTGTCTGAGTGAAGGGTACATGGGAGATTCCTGTCCTATTTTAGCAACTCTTAGAAGTAAATTATTTCAAAATTAAAATAATTCTACAATTTTAGAGAAGCAACTGAAAACTTACTACTTGCAGATGACTGTTAAAAAAGCGTGCATGCCGTTGAAAAACCCTTAAAGTTTACTTTCTAAAGAAGGAGTTGAACTTGAAAGGGAGAGGGTTGAGAGGCCAGAAGCAGTGGTGATCAAATAGATTTGGTAAATGTGGGTGAATATGAATAATCAACATTGTGCACTTACATGTGTTAAGTATAAATATTTTGTTTAATGCTCACAAAAACTCAGTGATATAGGTACTGATAGAGGTAAAAATACTAGTATTTTTCTGAACTAAAGGACATCATTCCTTATTGTGAGAGTTCATGCAGTCCCCAGCACAATGAATGAAAAAGGCCCAAAACAAGTTACATCTCATGAAATTTGAGAATTTCAAGAGTAAAGAGAAAATCTTTAAACCTTTCAGAGAAGGGAGAAGCACATCACCTATGAAGAAGAGAAAATGAAAATGCCACTAACTCTGGAAGGTGGTAGGCCGTGAAACAGTGCCTTTAAACTCCTGAGGAAAAGGTCTTAACTTGGCATTTTATAGTCAACCAAATGATCGATCAGATGGCGAATGTAAGGATTTAAAAGTTTTCCTTCCAGGTACCCTTTCTTAAGAAGCCACTGGAGTACATGATTTTATAAAATAGGCTGAGGATGATAAAAACAAGGGGAAGGCATAATCCTCGGAAATGCTGGCGTCAAGCTAGGAAAGGAACTGAGGAAACATACCTGGAGCACAGCGAGTCAGGGTTGAAGCAAGAGGCCAGGTAGTTCTGTGAAGAGACCAAACAGTCTGAAACAGCACACTATGTATATGTTGAGGTATTTGGAAATGATAGGTCTTTATAGATCTAATTAAAGTGTTTCATGGTTCTGATGTAAGTACATAGGAAAACTAAGCAAATGAAGACTCAGCAGTTACTAAGTCAAGGAGGACAGAAGATACTCAAGAAAGGATAACTAATTCCAAAGTGTTACTTGTCTCAGTAGTGGCAACTATAAGCAGTGAATCCTGGTTCAACCCCAGATTATAATTGTCAGTAGTGATGACGATAATGGTAGGAGGTGATGTTCACTGCAGACACAGCCTCGTCTGTTTTAATAAGAAGTCAGTTTATATTATCTAAAAGCCGGTAACTTTCAGAAACTACAATAAGCTTTATTTACAGTAGCCAAGGTATGAAAACAGCCCAACTGTCCTTTGACGGATGTTGGATAAAGAAGATGTGGTTCACATGTACAGTGGGATACTACTGAGCCATAAAAGATGAAATATCGCCATGTGCAGTAACATGCAGGTCGATCTCGAGAGTATTGGGTTAAGTGAAATAAGTCAGATAAAAAGGACGAGAACTGTATGAGTTCACTCATATTTGGATGTAAAACAAAAAGCAGCAAAGAAAACAAGACAAAACAACCCAGTTCATAGATAGACAGCAGATAGGTGGGTACCAGAGGGAAAAGAAGTTTGGAGGGGAGGATGAAGAGGATAAAGGAGGGGGCCACCCACAAGGTGACAGAAAGACGAGACTCTGGCAGTGAGCACGTAATAGAGTATACAGATGTCATGTTATAAAGGTGCACATCTGAAATTTATATTACTAACCTGTGTTACCCTGTTCTATTTAGTAAAAAAGGCAACACTAGGTCATAAAACTAGAAAAATAAAGAATAGCAGCATAATTTACTTACAAATATCAGAAGAAACACCTTGGCAAATTAACTACCACTAACAGATGAAGAGAGGGATTTGAATCAGATATTTGCCATTTTTAATAGCTTTTTGTTACTAATTGATTTTAAAAATTCTATGTATTTGTATAATTTTGAATAACAGTAAGGATTTGTTTAAAAGGATTTGTAAGAAAGCATTTTACAGGGTGGTTTTATTCAGAGAAATGCAGGTGTTGTTAGGATTGAATTTGAAGGGTGACATAGAATCATGTGGGAAAAAGACAGTGAATTCAGTTCTATAAATGCTGTGTTTAAGGCACCTGGGAGACCATATGAGATGTTCATTAGCAGGTGGTTATAAATGTCTGTCCAGAATCAGGAGAAAAGTTTAGAATGGTAATGTAGATTTCAATCTATTGACTTATATTTGTAGAACCTGTTATGTGTCACGTCATCGTTATTTCTAACTCTAGGCAGATAAAGAAGGATTTAAGGAGAGTGGATAAAGAGATGGAAAAGGGAGATAAAGGGAGAGAGAAACTGAAATAAAGAAGAAAAGTAGCGGGAAAGGAAAAGGAGGCAGATTCTTAGAGAAAAGGGAAAGATAAACACGGCAGTCAGTCTCCTACAGGGGGGAGAAGGGGGTGGGTATCAGAATGGGGGAGTAGTTTTCATGTAATTACTTTTCCTCTGTGCACTTGTGTTACAAACTCAGGCTCGAGCAAATAAAATATTCTCTCTAATTTCCCCACCATAATGATAGGTTTTGTTTTTAAATACTTGAGTTTTCATAAAGAAGGAAAAGGAAGATGTCAGAAAGAAAAAGCCCGAGTAGACTATGAAAACGTTTCCTGACTACACCTATAAACTGTTAATAGCCAAGTCAGTTTATAAAAGTAAGCCTGGAGGAAACTGGGGTGATGGGTTTATAATCCTGGGGTAGGGAAATCCTTAAGTAAGATAAACCCCTGCGCTGTGATGACAGTGGACATTTGACTACATAGGACGTGAAAGCTTCCCTATGAAAGCCATGAACAAAGTTAAAAAACTGATGCAACAAAATACGTGAGAAACCTGTACACTGAAAACCACTAAACTCTGCATATGCCGTGTTAGTGGATTGCAACACTCAATATTGATAAAGTGTAGTTTTCCTCCAGTAATTGTTACAATAAATGCAATCCCAATTAGAATCGCAGAATTTTTCGTAGAAATTGGCAAAATAACTCCAAAATGTATATGGAAATAGAAAGGACCCATACAATCCAAAACAACGCTGAGAAATTGGGAAGACTTATCACCACAGGACTTCAAGTCTTGGCACTGCAGTGCGGTGCTGGCACAGACGCGGGGCAACAAGTAGACCGAGGCAACCTAACAGCGCAGGCATGGACCCGAAACGTGCAGGCATTTGGTTTTTAATTAAAGTGCCAAAGCAGCCCAATAGGCAAAGGACATCCTTCAGCACAGTAACTGGGACTAGTGGATATTCATGCCAGTAAAGTAATCTTTGACCTTTATGATGGGGGACCCCCCCCAAAACTAGAATTATCTTCTGGAGTGTGGACCCCTTGTAGTACAGGATTCCCTCACTAGGTGGGTGTTCTAGGAACTCATCTGTATTTGTGTATGAGCTGGCGCTGTTGTGAGAGGCTGCGTTTGGCTTCTTGAATTTTTTTGGAAGACTCAGCATGTTTGCCTATTTTGTGATGGGTAATTTATGAGTGCACCTGCCCACACCACACTGAGTGTTTTGCAGGTTTTGACCAAAAACTGCGTGACCCCCATGCTCCACCCTTTCTATTTACCCAATCTCACCCCTGGTGACATTTTTTTGTTTCCCTGGATGAAAAAAGGAAGTCCTCAGAGGGAAACGTTTTGCCGATGTGGAAGAGGTGAAACAAAAAAACAGCAGAAGTACTAAAAGGCATCTAAATCAACAAGTTCAAAAAACAGTTTTGAGCAGTGGAAAAACGTCTCGATAGGTGTACTGCATCAAATGGGGAATGCTTTGAAGGTGACTGATGTTTAAACACATAAGAATAAATATACAATTTTTTTATAAATAAAAAATATTTTCTGATGCAGAAGACCTCTGAGCCCTTATTTATGTGCGGAATGTGCTGAGCTGTGTTTAAAGCCAAGTTCAGATGTTGGTTGCAAAATAACACTCCTTTTGTTATCTTAAGATTTAAAAAAGTATAAAGTTTTCAAAATGGACATGTTTTAAGCAACTTTCATCTGAAGAAGTGAAAGTAACTATTAGTATATTAACTAGTGTCAGTGTTGAAATTTTTGTGATGAATTGAATACTTCTCTAAAAGGTATTTATTTATAAATGTTTTAAGTATACATTTGAAAAAATTCTAAAAAGGAAGTTTGTTTAGAAAAGCAAGAAGAAGGAAAATGTATTGGTATGACATTCTAAGGCATGTCTGAAACATTTTAAGATTTATATATTTACTTAATAAAAACCTGTGGAGTTGCAAACAACCCCGTGGTTTGAATATACATTTCAGCAGCTCTGTTTTCTAGGTGGAAATATTTAAGTACAGCTGTATATTCTTCCTGTCTCATCTATGGAAATAGAAGCACAAATTATTGTGTTGTAAGCAGTCATTCTTATACTGAACTTTAGAAAGAGGAAATACTGTGAATTTCGTTTTCACAGTCTGTGGGGATAGGGAAATACATGTTTTAAAATTCTCAAAATAAGGAGTAGCTTTACTTTAATTAGGAAGGAAATTTGAATTTGGGAAAATGTGGGGTGATAAAGTATAATGGATTATAAATTAGGAAGCCATTTACTAATTGTAAGCATTAAACAGATGGAATATATATTTAAAAGAAGAAGAAAATGCATCTCCCAACATAAAATTAATATTTGAAGGTGGAGATAATTTTATGTATAGATGAGAAAATATGATGATGGAATGAATCAGACAGTACCACCAGATTTCAAGTTTAGTAGATCTGAAACATCATAGGAGCTCCGTGTCTGAATGTGCTACAACAGCAGTGATGAGTAAAGAATTTTCAGTTTCAAACAAAGGCATATTTGTTCTCATAGAATTGGTTAAAGGAGGTTTCATTTCACAATGAATTCTTACTGGCCAAGGTCTTTGATTCAGGGTGAAATTAAACTTGTTAAGTAGCAACACTGAAATGATGTTCATGAGATTGAGAATTTAGCCCTTCCCGCTTACATTCTTGCTAGGAAGGAAATGCATGAAACATACTTTCCTTATAAACTTCCACAGTTATTTACCCAATTCAGTGGACAAAGCCAGTTTCAGGACTGCAACTTCCTTGTTTTGGAGTTTGGGTGAGATGAGGGATGTTCATCCCCGCTTAAAAATAATATGCCAGGGCCTGCGTTTTAACTATGGCGAGAATGTGAATTTTCTTCCTTCTGATTTTCCTCCTTAAACATATGCTTACAACTTAACATGTCATTTTTGTGTAGTTAGAGGATTTGTCCTCTAGACTTTGTAGAATTAGGCTCCCAGATACCCGCTTTATTTTACTGCCTACATTTGTGACATGGAACATATATGCATTTACCTTCACTGAAGCTCTTCATCCACACAAGCTGTCACTGCTGTCTCACCAAGTGCAACCATGACTTTGGGGGTAGTAAAAGGGAGGGACTTTATTTCACTTAATGCCCAGGGATCTGTGATCCTGTATCTGTTACTGATTTATAAATGGCATAGCTTATAAATAAATGACGTCTCTTTCAAAAATTTATAAATGTGTGATTTATAGTTTACCACTTGGGGCAAAAATGTTAACTTTGATGAAATTAATAACACCTTTGGTCTTTGATCTTTTCATTTCAAGAATGGCTTTTTTCCCCTCCTCTGCCTACTACCTCATGTTTGAAAATGTAACATCCAGTATTCTTACAAACATTTTCTACATGTGTGGAACTCTGCTTCTCTCCCTTCACTCCTCAGCCCACTCTCATCTGATTTCTGCTCACGCAACTTCACCGAAACTGCTGTAGCCAGGCCACCAAGTGTCTGCAGCACATTCCAGTGGGTGGTGCTCAGTCTTTGCTGTCTCAGAGGCAGTTAATACGGTCACCCACGTCCTTCTCGAGCAGGCTGTCGTGACACTACATTAGCTGACCTTCCCCCTCTTTGCGATAGCATCCTGCCCTCTTTTGTAGACTGCCCTTTCTCTCCCCTCTTTTAAATGCCGCTGTTCCTTAGAGTCTCCCTGCTTCCGTACGTGACACTGCTTTACCTGGAACTTGGCATTCATTGCTTCACTTACAATCTGCTGATGATTCGAAGACTCCTTGGCTTCAGAGCTGTATATCCAGTTGTGTTCTGGACATCTTCACATGGTAGTTGTAGCCTGCAGGTGATACAAACCTGCTTCAGGCTTAAGAGGGAGAACTGTCACTTCGCAAAACCAAACACCAGGTGTACAGGTCCAACTGGTCTTAGGGATGACTGGAGCCAGATGTCCTCTCTCGCTGCTGCTCGTCAGCATTGTAAGCCCAGGACCATCTTCTGCGTGAAATTTGGAACATGGCTAGCTAAGGTCAACCTGCAAGTGTACAGCTTGTCAGTGAAGAAGAAAAGATGGATTTGCCCTCCTACCCCGGGTAAAGGTTGCCTGGCATGGATTATGACGAGATCAGGTGCATTCAGGGTGATATGCCGTACACCTGGCGTGGATTCTGATTGACACAGCATGGCTAGCCACCTTGGGGTGTAAAGCGTTTTGACTGACACTCATTCTGGGGGTGGAGGAGGGACCTAGTGTCTCCATGCAAAATGAAGGCTCACCTAACCACCGTTCATCTTTCACGTACAGTTGTAATTTCAGTGGAAAGAGGATAATTAGGTTTATAATTATTGATGAGTACAGCTCATAGCTGCGAATGTCTAAAAAGAAGTGACTGCTCTGCCAGTTACTGTCTGGGGTGTCTTGAGAACAGAGGACTCAGCTGAAGAAACCTGTATGAAAATGATCGGTGCTGCTTTTTGGAATTAGAGACTATTTGGTAATCGTGGTATTTGAATTAGTGATTTAAAAATATCGCAATAATTTATACCTTTATCATCATAAAGTAAATGCTTTTTGAAGGTAAGGATTTCTGTCTTTTTTTCGCTGCTGTATCCCTTACACCTGATACTCAAAAAAGACTTGGAAAAAATTGTTGAATGAATATCAGTTTATTAAAAATCTCCATTTTTTTTCAATGTTTACTTTTTGGGGGAACTTATTCTTAATTTTATCACAGGTTTAAGAAATAAAAGCTTCTAAGGACAAGTAAAGTAACTTGTTTTCTCTTTTTTTTTTCTAGACCTGAGTCAAGACAACATTTATACCTTCCTGCTGGTTCAGAAACGAGTCTCTGCAGAACCATAAGCAAAGAAAGGAAACATATTGTCTTTTTCTTAATTAAATTGACTGTATAAGATACTTGACTTCAGGAACAAAAACACAGAGAAGTAATAAAATCATTATTTTGACATCATTGGACGTCCATCGTACCGAGGAGTGTGCTTTGTGAAGCTTCCCGAGTGGAGATTCAGAGACTTCCTTGGTGCTCGTTTATACTTTGGACTATAAGCATGAGTGAGTTCTGGTTGTGTTTCAACTGCTGTATTACAGAACAGCCTCAGCCTGTAAGTATGAAGTGATTCACGCACAGGGTGGGCGGGGTGCCTAAGGAAGGTCCGCTGGTGCCCACGTGAGAGTCAGTGCCCTGGCAGGATTGCAGGGGCGGTTCTAAGTCACAGAGATTAAGTGGTTCGGTGGAACTCTGAACATCTGGTTTTAAAAACAGAAGAAAGACAAAAGAAATTCATGTCTTTTGAGTAAATACTATGTGTCCAGAGCTGGGCTAGGCCATTGCACACAGCTGAGAGGGTTGTGCTCATCTCCCCAGTGGATGCCTTCTGGAGGGAAAGGGAGGGGAGGAGACCTTGCCTGAGGTCCGCCCAGCGAGCCTTGGGCTCCAGGGGTGGGGGACGTGACAGCCTGACCGGATGGCAGGCACATTCTTTTCGATTTGCCATCTCGTTTTCCTCGCATCAGCCCTCTGAGGAAGATACCATTATCCTTGTTTTTCAGTTGAAATAGATTCAGTTTTTTGCCCAAAGCCATATTAGATAGTAAGTGGTCTATTTTTGGTACATGCCCCACTTTTTTGTGCCTTCTAAATGATGCACATACTGTTACCACTATCAAAATCCTGCTCTTCAGCCTGTGGTTTTCTGTTCGTCCAGATCAAAACTCACCTCTACGCACTCTTCCCCAGCTGTCTCCTGATGTAGTGAATGTGCATCTGTATTTCCACCTGCTCTTTAGTTCATTTTTCTATTATATTGATAGCACAGAACTATTTTTTTTTTAAGATTTATTTTATTTTTAGAGAGAGGGGAAGGGAGGGAGAAAGAGAGGGAGAGAAACATCAACGTGTGGTTGCCTCTCACATGGCTCCCACTGGGGATGTGGCCCGCCACCCAGGCATGTGTCTTGATTGGGAATCGAACTGGCGACCCTTTGGTCTGCAGCCTGTGCCCAATCCACTGAGCTATACCAGCTGGGGTGCACAGAACTTCTTGCATAATAAATAAACGTTCTCCAGTTCCTCCCACCCTGTTTTTTAAATCTTTAGGGCCTCTGACCATATTTACTTTGTATCTAAAGGATCAAATCTAATATGTTGGAGAATTGATTACCTGCTGGCTGGCTGGTTGAATAAGTGAATTTATGTTTTATTGTTTTGTTTGTAACAACATAAAAGGATGAATGAGGTATAATTTTAAGGTCTTTCGCCTTTCCATGGGCAGGCACAGTCACTGTCTAATTGTCCTCATGTATGCAGTTGTTGGCATGTCCTAGTCTGTTCTGTCTGGCTGCAAAGAGAGGAGAACAGGAGTGGTGGGGGGAGAAGGATGGATGCTGACTTTTTAGACCCCCGGACGTCACTGAGGAGCCAGATGAGGAGCAGCTGGCGACAGTGTGGGAGGCGCACCAGCAGTGGCCAGTGGCTGCCTCTCTGCTCCTCTGTGGTCAGAAGCAGAGGTATATGGAGGACGGGTCCTTTTTGCCCGCTCTGGCTCCCATAAGCGGTGTGCAAGCTGCTGTGGGAGCACAGCAAGGGCTGGCTGACGGTGACTGTTGCTGTGCTGAGGGCTGATGTGAGCTGAAATTAACTGTGGTCTCCCTTCCAGTCCTTCTGGGGAGTTGTAACCCTTGAACAGACTCTGGAGTTCTAAAAGTACTTACATCAGGCAGATTCTGCCCCTGCAGTTGTTGGGGAGGGGATGCAGATTCCTGGTGCTACTTACCCACCATCGTTCTGTCGCTGTTCTTACAGTTTTGGTTCTTACGTTTAAGTTTGATCCATGAAGAATGGAAGATAGGCTGATTTGTGTGGTGTGAGGTAGGGTTTAACTACACTTCCGTGCCAGTCAGCTACTTAAAGACAGTTCATTACGTAGCCAGTCTTTATTAGTGATTTGAAATGTCACTTTTTATTAAATACAGTGCTTTCGTGTATTTAAGTCCATTTCTGAAATCTCTTTCATTCTTCTGGTCCATGTGTTTACACCTGTGCCTCTACTACACGCTTTAATTGCTGCCGTTACTTAGTGTGTTTTGCTGTTTCAGAGACAAAATCTCTTTCCTAGGTCGTCTTCTTTCAACTCGTAGTAATGTCGTGTTTTTTAAGCTGGGTTGTTATATGTATCCCTATTATTTCTTTATGTTTTCCTTGTATGAGATATGTAATGCACATTTTTGGGGTGTTTACTTTAGGGTTGCTTAAATTCATAGTGCATTTGGGTGAGAATTGACATCTTTAACATTGAGTCATCTCATTGAGAAACGCGGTATATGTCTTCATTTATATAGACCTTTCTGTATTCTTTGAGTAAAGCTTAAACATGTCATTATGTAAGTTTTGCACATTTCATGTCAGATTTGTTCTAGATATTTTATGAGTTTATATTACTATTCTGCATCAAGTTTTCTGTGTTACATTTCCTAATTGGATTTTACCAATGTATAAGAAACTAATAATTTTATACGCTAATTTTTTTACCCGGACACCTTACTGAACACTGTGTATTTTCTAAATATATCCATACAGTGACTTTTTTAGCCTTTTTCTGATCTGTAAACCTTCTGTTTTGTTGGAATCGACGGCATCGGTGCAGACTTCCAGTGCCATGTCGGTTGGTGTCAGTGAGGGTTGAGCATCCTTGCTTCTGACGGGAAAGGGATAAGTTATAATTTACTTAAGCATAAAATGAATGTATATTTTAGTGATTGTATGTTCACCTCTGCATTTAAGTTATTGTATATAATTTATTATCTATGGCATTACCAACGATTACATTCTCAACATTTTTTGAAGATTATGAAATGCTTGAGTCCTGTTGCCACGTTGCCTTTAGTATGCCTTGTAATTTTTTGTTGAAAGTCAGACGTGATAATACTGGGTAAAGGAGCTGAGGTAAGTAGGCCTGTACTATGAGGCTTCGTGTTTATCTGGTTAGGGGTGGGCCGCACTGTTTGCTGTAGCTGTAGGTGTTAGAGGGTAAAATTCCTTCAGTGTCCACCCCCCCCCATTTTCTTTGTCTTTGGGTTTCCCTAGAAACTTCTTAAATATTCCCCTGGTGTATGTTGGTGTAAGTGGTGGGGGAGGGGAGGCTTTATGTGTGCTGTGGTTAGGTTTCAGTCTTAGTGAGCCTGTGCCCCTGGACTCTGACGGACACAAGTACTTCTCAGTTTTGTTTTAGTTTTTACTCCTTGGTTCAAGCAGAAGAGGCTAGAGGGGACTGGAGTTGAGTATTTCTCTTTCCCTATGTGGAAGTGGAGCGTGGGCTAGGTTTGGATAATTCTCTTCCCCAGAGCGGGCTAGTTTCTGGGAAAACCCCAGTCGATCAGGCTCTGGTAAAATAGTTTCTCGTGAGAGCAGCCTTTGTTAGAAAGAACAGAGTGCTCCGGCTTACTTAAAAAATGGCTACCATTCCCCACTCTTGCTGAGACACACAGTGAGATTTCTCTCTGACCTGCATTTTGAGAACATGGTAGAGTTCCTGGAGGCCAAACTCACAGAGGTGTGGGGTCTCCCCAAGACTTGGCCCCCCCAGACAGAGTCTTGACCTCTCAAACTTGACTGCAGTGACACTCTGGCAGTTCATCAGGTACAGGTTAGGGTTTCCCATCCTGGTCCTGGATATGCTGCCGCAGGTTTCTCTTCATGGGAATGTGTGTTTTTCTGTGTCGGCCCCTCTTTCCAGTTGTAGGGGCGTTGGTTCTCTCTGTGATCTCAGTTTTCCTGTGGAGTGAAGAGTTGCTGGTTTTCACTTTGTTCAACTTTTCCTTGTTGTGTGGACGGGAGTGGCAGTTTCTAAGCTCTTAGATGCCAATCATCTAAAAAACATATGGCAAACCAGAAATCATGTTGTCATATTTTTAAAAGATTGATTTCTTTATTGTTGGTCTTCATAATGCATATAACAAAGTGACTCTTGTTGCAGGATGTGATACAGGTATACTCATGAATAGCTAAAAGAGAGAGAGACATAGATGAGAAATTTAAATATCAGGAGCATACAGCCTTGGAATTATAAATATGTGGCATTGGAAATACATTTGCTGCTGCACAAAGGATATGCAACTTGAGTTTTTTGCACACACACAACATGTGTGTTAGTATTGTGTTATTGTTCAGTAATGCATGAAATATTCCACAGCACCTCCGTGGGCATCTGATTCCTTAGTCTTTTGGACACGAAACTGGACAGGGCAGTGTGTTGCTGCGGTGGAAGAATAGCTCGGTGCTGGCATATAACGACCACACTAAGAACTCCGTGCGTGTTTACAGTCTGCGCAGACACGTCCTCGCTGTTCTGGGAGGCGGTATCAAGAGTGCCTTATGTGAAAGCTGCTTGGTCATCTGTGAAGCGTTCTGAAGTGTTTACTGAAATTAAGCACTGCATGCCTCTCTCCCACTCGCTCCTTATCACCCCCTGCTCTTGCACATTCCATGTGTGCAAAAGGAACAGCCCGATATTGGGAAGAACTTAGACTGCATTTTTTTGTGTAGTAGCATAGGAATTACACTTCTTCTTTTTCCTACTTCTGCATCTTAGCATAGTACAGTGTAGAATATAATACAGCCCCAATTTTTCTGACCTGTGGTAATCCAAACCTTTTTAACTTATGGTAGTGTAAATGCTATAGGTGCTGTTGCTACCTGTAGCTAAGGTTGTAAATTTAAAATTGGATGGCGCATTGCAACTTAATTTTTTAGAAATGGAGAGATTTGTAAGCTGTTTACATGACTGAAGTTAGTTCTTGAGCTACAATACTTTACTGTTGTTCATTGGAATACTGGTGGGCTTCTCCCATCCCCCAGCTTTATTGAGGTATGATTGGTATACAAAAACCCCACACATAATTAATGTACACAGTCTGGTGAGTTTGGGCATATCTGTACACTCAGGTTACCACCACTGCAATCAAGGTAATAAGCTCCTCCGATATCCTCAAAAACATTGAATATTGATGTGAACCCCCCCCTTTCAATTAATTTTACATGTCTTCCCCATTTAATGTTTTGCCACACGGCACTGATGATTTATAATGCTATTTGTCTCTGGAATGTGTTATTGTAATTAGTGGTATATGTACAGTCACCATATAGGTGCCTCCAATAGCACTGGTGTTTCCACAGTATGGGTCAGGTGCTGACCAAGTAACAGCAAGCACGTAGGCATCGTCGCTGCCGTCGTGGCTCTCGCTCCCGTGGCAGAGATATTTAGTGAATTAATAAGTGCGTAGCATGTCCTTCATGAGAGCTGCTCTGTGGGAGAAGAAAGCAGGAGAAATGGTGGCATTAAGGGTGTACAGGGAAGGTCTCTGATGAAGTGGTATTTCAGTAAGGGTTTAAGGGACCGAGGCACACGATGCCTGTGGAAAGAGCATTTTTGTCAGAGGGACCGGGGTGTGCGAGAGCTCTGGAAGTACAGAGGTTGTACGTGTGAGGGGAGCCTCAAGGTCAGAGTGGCTGTGAGCCGAGGAACAGTGGCAGGAGGAGAGTGAGAGAGGTAGCTGAGAGTCGGGTTGTGCGTGAGAAGACTGGGAACTCATTGACTGGTTCTGAGCAAAAACCCAAGTGGAAGCACGTTTCCTCGTTCCAGTGGCTTGAGTGTTACTGTGTGCCTGGACCGAGAGTCCCCTCTGTCTGACCACACAGTCCACCCTCGGCCCGCGAGCCGCCTCCTCGACCTCCTGCATGCCAAGCGAGCACGTCCTGACCCACTAGCTGCAGTGTGTTCAGTAGACTGTTGGAGGTTGCTAGAAGGCCTCCAAGACTCTTAAAAGCGTTCAAGCCCTTACTGTAGCCTGAGAGAGTGAACCAACAGTTCTCTGAAAGGCAGCTAGAGGAACCTAGAGGTGAGGGCATTCTGTGATCTTAGGGAATTTATAGAAAATGGAAGAGAGCTTGCTCAAGTGTGATGCATCTCCGTACGTACTGTTATGATGACCTCAGAAGGCAAAGCTTTTATTTAGAATTTCTGTTTTCTGGAATCACATTCCATCTAACTTAAATGAGGTGTGAATATAGTAAAAATGTCATCTTTTTTCCTTTTTCTAAAAACACAAATATGTGTGGTCTAGATTTGTGGAATTTCACACAAAACCACATTATATAACCACAGTGATATCCAAACATAACGTCTGGCTGGTGTAGCTCAGTGGATTGAGAGCGGGTCTGAGAACCAAAGGGTCACTGGTTCGATTCCCAGTCAGGGCACATGCCTGGTTTGAGGGCCAAGTCCCCAGTAGGGGGTGCCTGAGAGGCAACCACACACTGATGTTTCTCTCCCTCTCTTTCTCCTTTACTTTCTCTCTCAAAATAAAAATCTAAAAAAAAATTCAAAAACATAACATGAATTTATTTAATAAAAATAGAAATTATCCTTATCAGTTTCCAAATGCAAAATAACTCCTACTTTTAAGAAAGGCATCATAGAGGAGTGATTCAAATGTTTTAACTGTATTGCTACACTTGGAAATTCCTGACTGTTTTAAACACTGGAACTGCCTGTCCTGCCTCAGGAGTGGCCACTGAGTTCCCTCCTAGGTAGTCGGCCAGCTGCTTTGGCGTGTGGGGCATGGTATTCCCTGTAAACTTAATATCATGTGGAGAAAGTTGGCATTTGTCTACATGTGCTTGAAAACAAACTAGAAAGGCTCTTGGCACAAGGTGGAGTGGAACGGTCTTGGTGTCCCTCTCCTGTTGTTTGGTGCCCCTCACACAGTCCGGGAGGGCTGGTGAGTGAGTGTCCATAGCATTCTGAAGGAGTTCAGGTTGAGAAAGGAGTAAGAAGGAAGCAGAACGCCATACATGTTCAGAAACTGGAATGCTTTTACAAGTTTATAAATGTCAGGGAGGAAATACTGGCTTTAATGCTTTTCTTAAATTGATCTTTATTCAGTTTGGATTGGTATATTACTATATTCCTCCAGATGAAGCAAGCCATTTCTTAGCAAGCCATGTAGTTGCCGCCCTTTTTCGTTACATAAAATGTTCGCATCAGCAAAGCTAATCAGTGATCATTTGGAAGTAGATAATAGTATGATGTGTCTTACGCACTCATCTCCGAGCTTCATTCGTTACGTTTTATGTGGTCTCGTTCACCTCGTTCCATCCCTTTGCTCCTTTTCTGCATTATTTTGAAGTCAAATCCCAAGCATTGTATCATTTTTTTCATAAATGTGTCAAAATTTACCCCTGAACGATGACTCTTACTTAACATAAGCACAATGCCATCATCGTGCCAAAAATACTATATGTTTGTCTTACATGTAGGTAGAAGGTATAATAAATAATTAGGAAGCAAATGTTACTCAAATTAAGAAATGGGGCATTGTGCCTTGGCTGGGTGGCTCAGGTGGAGCGTCTCGGACACCAAAAGGTTGCAGGTTCCATTCCTGGTTGAGGTGTGTACGGGAGGCAACTGATCGATGTCTCTCTCTCACATTGATGTTTCCCTGTCTCTGAAAATCAATAACCAAACTATCTCCCTGAGAATTAAAAAAAAAAAGAAAGAAATGGCTCATTGCCAACACCTCAGAGGCCTGCTAGTGTGCCCCCTGCTCCAGCACTTGGAGGAGCTGGTGCCCCGGTTCCTACTATGGTTGTCACTTCCTCGGTGTGTTTATGATTTGGTTATCTGTGTGTGTAACCATAAACAGTGTGGTTTCGTTTGCCTGTTTCAAGTTTAAGTGGAGTTCTACTGGATGTAACCTTTTGTGTTTTCTTCTTTACTTCAATATTAAATTTACAAGGATGATCCAGGTATCTGAACTTCATTTGCATTTTTCTGAACGTGCTGTCGTCCGACGACATGATGGTTGTGAAAATCCGGGTTGTTAACGGCGTGGTGCTGTCGTGAGCGGCGCTCTTTTGTGCCCCAGTGTGTGTGGCCCCGAGAACAGCACATGCTTGAGTGTCCCTAGGGGATGCACCGAGGAGTGAAATTATTGGCTCTCAGGTACTAAGGACATGTCACTCTCACCGTGTGACAGCAATGGTGTCGTAAATTTGCTGTTACTGAGTCACCTTCTCACTGGCAGTTTGAGCATCCCAGCCATTGTTCCATGTCCTCGTCAACGTGTATTTTCATACTTTCAGATTTAAAAAAGTTTTTCATTTATTGGTTTTGAGAGAAAGAGAGAGAGAAGCATTGGTTGGTTGTTCACTTATGGATTCATTGGTTGATTCTTGTATGTGCCCTGACCGGGGATTGAACTCAAAACCTTGGTGTATCGGGCTGACGCTTTAATCAGCTGAACTATCCAGCCGGGGCCCAGACCTTTAGATTTTTATCAGCCTGGGAGGAAAATATGGCATCTCTTTTGAGGTTTGACCTTGCATACCTTGCATTTTAATATAATGAGAATGAAAAGTAACCTGATATTTTGGACTGTTGGGTTGTGAGTCTCAGGGTTATACACAAATCAGAGATTTCTTCTTTTTTTTCTTCTTCAAACTAACCTGTATATTATTCCGAGTAAGCGGTGCAAACAAATCAGAGATTTCTTGAAATAAAATTCCCCAGTTCAGCGCGGCCACACTTCTGTCCATCAGCATTCCCATGTGTATACGACCATGAGATCGTTTCTTTCAGAGTAGAGAAAGAGACACTTTAGGTAAATCGAAACACCTTACGTTAGGACATACACTGTAGCAGCTTTCATTTCTTAGTTAGTCTCAAGTATACTTAGGCATCGATCTACTATTTACTGTTTCTAGTAGCTATTGTAGAAATAAATGCAGTCAGTAGCCACCAGCCAGTCATGTCAGCCTACATACAAAATGGTAGGGCTCAGTTGAAGAAAGGGTGAAAAATAACAGAAGTTCCAGTATTTTCCTTTCACACCCCAGCAGATCATTTTGAGCACCCCCACAGGGAACATACCCACATGACCGACATCGACTACAGAACAAGTCAGAGCATGGCGCTCTGGAGTTCAAAATCAGTATTATTTTTATTGTGATACAAATTATTACCACTACAAGAAAAAGAAGCGGATTTTTTTTCATAAACAGGAAAAAACCCATTGTGGTTAAGCAACTAAAAATAAATACATGTGGCAAATAAGCCCCAATTAAAAGTTTTCTATATGATCATTGAAAAATACTGCCTGTCCTTATGTTCATGAAGAAAACCTGCCTCATCTGGGAAGTCTTGTTAAAAAGTCAGTGAGATCTCCTGTTAACCAGCCGCTTTCTTGCACACTGAAACGTTTCTCAGAGGTCCGCTGTTTGCCCGGTTGTCTGACCCTATCGGGACGTGGCTGTGTTTACTTAGAAAACACAGCCTTCAATCCCAAGTTCTGCCATTTGTGCAAATGGTATGAAAGTCAGCTCCTTCTAACGGGGTAGAGTTCTCAAAGTGAC
>VMDR010021448.1:0-16844 GCA_007922815.1 Macrotus californicus | reverse complement strand
TTAAGTTTATTATCATAATAGGTTGTTGAATTTTGTCAAATGATTTTTCTGTGTCTACTGAGATGATATGGTTTTGTTTTTTCCCCCATTAATGTGATGTACTGACATATTTTCACATGTTGTAGCAACCTTGCATTTCTGGGATTATTACACCTTGTTTGTGGTGTATAACCCTCTTTATATGTTATTGGACACAGTTTGCTAGTGTTTTGTTAAGTATTTTTATATCTATATATTTATATAGGATATTGGTTTGTACTTTTCTTGTGATATCATTGGTTTTGGTGTCAAGGTAGTGAAGAATTTTAAGCAAAAGAATGATGCTAAAGCTTAATTTAGTCGGGAATAAAATCCTTTTTTTAGGGAGATCACTCCAGAGTATAGTGAGCGGATTGGAAGATGTGAGGATGGGAGGGGTGAGACTTGGAGTGTCAGAGGAGCTAATTAAATGATGTAAATTGGAAACAACGAGGTCCTGAAGCAAGGCTGTTGTCATTGGATTGAAAGAAAGAGCTAAATATCCAATGTTGAGGAGGTATATGAGAAATTTCATTTTTAATATCTTCTAACCAGTCTTGATGTTCAAAGGATAGGTATTTATACCCTTGCAGTTCTTTTATTTTGTTTCTACTGACCTGCTGCTCTTCCTTTCTTTATGGGACAAGCATTAGAAATATTATTCTCTGCCTTTATAAAGCTGAAATAGATAGATTTTAGAAAAGGAACTTTTCTAAAGAACCAAGGAAAGACAAAAGAAACAAGGAAATAAAACATGTGAATATACATGAATATGGTTCAAAACACCACCAGACAAATATAGTATAGATTTTGGACCCTTCAATAACTAATTTTTAGCAGGTAAGCAAGACCATTTTTAACCTGTACCCTACCTGAGGACCAATCCTCTTTTTCCTTCCCTCTCATGCCCCCCCCCAATAGAGTCCATATTCAAACAGAACAGATTACCTGTAAAAACCAATGCGTATTACAGGAACTTGAGTCACCCATGGTAAAACAACCAAACTCTCTTTAAGAGTCCATCATCATAGGAAGAAATTGTCTGGAGAATGAGATTCACTTTTTTTTTTTTTGCCTCCCTCAAAAGATAATGCCACTGAGGAAGTTTTTCCTTTCATTTGTGGTGAAAGTTCATCCTCAGACATTCAGTATCTTGATAGAGATAGTTTTTCCTTGTGTCTCCCACAGGGCATAGAAGAGTATCTACTCATTCATTCATTAAAACTAGCTTTTATGACAGCTTACTATGCGTCTGTCCGTAACTTGTTGGGCCCTGGGTTCGCAGCAATAAAGAAGGCCCATTTATTGTACCTAAGAGGCAGGAGTTGAGGAAAGCAGGGCAAACACCTAAAGATCCATTTTAGTACAGCATGATGAGAATAAGTTAGCAGAGAGAGCAAAACAGACTGACATCCCGGCTGAACATGATGTAAAGAGAGAGTGTCTGTGAAGGCTTCTTGGAAGTAGTGGTGATTGTGTTCAAACAAATTATCCAGGAGAGGAAAGGGGGGAATATTAGTATTACAGAAATCATTAAATCATAAAATCAAAAACTACCTGGTTTTTGCATGTATTTCCTTTCACAATATACTAAATTTTTCCTAGAAGTTTCCAAAAATAGTAAATCAATTGGTTATCTGATAGAACACTATAATGAAACTCACAGATTGCTTATTGAAATAAACTCTTGCTTTATCTCTCTAAGACTTAATTATTTTTCTTTGAAGAGAAAGAAGCTGGACTTCATGAACTTCACTGTCCTTACATTGTATGCTCTTCCTGAGAGGGAAATTTTTTGTCTCTGGAAAGTTAGTAGGGACATCCAAACGGGACTTTTTGGAATCCCTGGATGGTTGGGTTGTTTCTTGGTGTGGGGCAGTGAGTAAAATGGGGTATTAAGTAGATTGAAAGGCAGTGCTGTGGCTTCAGCTCCACCTCACGTGGGAGTGGACCAGAGGAGGAAAGACCACAGAGGTGGCTGTAATGCACTTGATTGTAGGAGATTCAGAAATGAATTTGAAAGGCTTAGCTATGAAAGATGTTCATTACCATTGAATCTGCTTCAGTTTGTTGTACACATAGTTTTTGTGTGCGCCATTCTAGAATTCAGAAACTGTTGTATATAGCCATAGTGTGCTGCATACATCTATGCAAAGGACCCACAGCCCGGGAATTAATTTCATCCCTTCTTCCTTTCCTTCCTTCCCTTCCTTCCCTCCTCTCCTTGCTCTTTTTCTTCTTTCCTTTCCTCTCTCCCTCCCTTCCCTCCTTCTTTCTTTCCTTCCTTGTTCATAACAAATTCTTTATCTTGTCACTCCTAATAGTTTTCCAGAAAGAAAGTGAAGAAAGTACTGTAACTGAAGACATATTCTTGAGGAAGTTCCCTTTATTAAAGTATAATAAATGCCAGAAACACAAACTAGTGTCCTCTGAGCTAAATGCTGGGCATGTTTGGACCATAACATATGCTTAAAGATCATGAGTCATAGTTTAAAACTAAAATTTTATACACAAAATTGAATGCCTATCTTCTCTTACAACATCACAACATTTGGTAACATTGGAACACTCATCTTAATGGCAACAATTAGTTGGACTTGAGCAGTAGACATGCCCTTTATATGGGGGTATGTGCTTGTAACTTAAATGCTGTGTTTCAGTTTTTCTACCTTTAATTTGGGGGATAATGAGGGAACCTAACTCATAGAGTGGTAGTGAGGGTTAAATATGTGTTAAAGTCTTCAGCCTCTGCCGGGTTCAAGATAAGTGCTATACCAGTGTTCACTCTGATTCTGACTGCTTTCCTTCTCTCCTGCTATTATTGTCTTCCATCCCTCTGGAGTTACTCACTTATGTTTCCTGTCTGGCTCCCATAAATGTTTGTGTTTTGATCCTTGGTGTAGGCTTTTGACACTTGGGATTTTGACCAATCTAAAGCCATTCAAATATCCATGACTCATTGCAAGTTGTAATTTGGTTGAAGCAAAAATTAGAATCATTTATCTTGAAAGCCTGATCAGCAGAAGCGAAACACTTAGCCTGAGAGCTGGCCCAGCTCTGCATCTACTTTTCATGTGGTGCCGTTGTTCTTCCGTTCTGCACAGCAACTATGCTGAGGGGAAGCCTACAAGGGAACATCTATTGTAGTGCTCATCGGGCCATCAACACAGGCGATCTGTGCACCTCAGGATCTACAGTCTGACTTTTTCACTTTGATACAATGTCATCTCTGTTTCCATAATAACCATTCAAAATGTTATTATTCTATGGTTCAAAGGATGGAACACTTGAAAAATGAAATTCTGGATACAACTGTGGATCATTTCTATGAGAAGGAAAAGAAGAGAAATAGTTAGAAACTCAAGTGGCTGCACAGGTAGCATCGGCTAGCTCAGCTTTTCTAATGGGCCCACACCCAAGATGGCAAGAAGAGCATAAAAAAACAAATACAAAAACAGGGTGTCAGGGGCCTGGGAAAGTAGCTGAGGAAAGTGAAAATCCAGTGGGAGCCCACTTTTGAAAAAAAACACTAAAAATAATAAAAAGGTTTGGTTTGAAAGAAAAAGAAGCACAGTCATGTCCTGCAGCTGCATAAAGATAAACATGATATTAAGAGGTAGTAGAGAGATAGGGAGAAGGCAGAACTTTCTAACACAGATCTTGTGATCATCCTTTCTGGTAACCAGAGGCTTCTAGCAATGGAATAGCTATTTTAGACATTGAAAGTGTTCAAGCAATGACAACAAAATCCCTGGTCAGGGATGCGGTCCCATGTGGCCCTTGCACCTAGAAGTCCCTCTACTCAGGTGGACTAGGGCCTTGAGTTCTACACCGAGGCCTGAAATCCCTCTCTGCATGGAGGAGGTGCCTTAGAATGGACCCAATCCCACTTTGTTGGTTCTTTCTTGTTTCTGCTTCTCTTCCCAGCTCCTTTAGATTGAAGTTTTATTTGATTGGCTCATAGTTTTGATTTCGCCATGTGATGTGATATTTCAATAATATCTTAGGCATATTTCACCCAGCCCAGTCTCCTGACCCTTTTCTGTGCCTGGACCTGTCAGTCCAGGAGAAGAATTAGGGATTTTGATATTAAAAAATCTGTGACCAAGTGAAGGAATTCATTTTCTTTCTTCATTTTTATGGCTTATTTTTCTTTTCTATTTGATGAATTTCCACTCTAAGTAGGATATTGGACTAAATTATAAATTACCTTTAAAGGTAAGTTCATGTAATTGGAAGACTGAATGATTTTACACTATTTGGAGAAGACAGACACATTTTCCTAATAAGCTCTAGAAAAAGAATAAGATGGTTATAGAAACTGCAAAGAGGTGGGGGGGAGGGAGTAGTTATTTTTCTGTTGTCCCTTTCTCTTTCTGCTGGAATTAAGTTTCTTCCTGCTAGTAAAACGGATGCTGCCCTGCATCCATTCCCCTGTGACATGTCTTCAAAGGGCTGAAAGGACCCTTGCATCTGACCATAGCACTGTGCTGTAGCTGCATTCAGGAGTCCTAATGGTGCAGTTGCTACATTCCTCTTTGGCTTTGTAGGCTTAACTGGAGTACAAAGTAGAGGTTGGCCCTTAGCTAAATATAGCCACAGATGCCAATTGCCCAGTTCTTGACCATCCTAAAAGGGACTGTTGCTTGATCACAAGAGTATAATTAATGTGCCTCTCTTCCCAGGTGACAGAAGTTACCTTTAAAAGATTGGTTAATGATTTCCCTTCTGCAAGTCCCAATTCCCTCATCAAAAAGTTATGAAATTTGCCAAAATTATTGGAATGATCATAATAGGTTACTTGTCATATGTGTGCATTCAGGATACAGAGAAATACTGAAATATTACAGTGGGAAGGGGGAGGTGGCAGGTTAGATGGAAGGAGAGAGGAAGCAAAGAAAAGTAGGATTTTTTTTTGTCCTAATAAAAGAGAAACTGTTTCTAGGGCATGATGTTTCATAGAACATGCTGAACGGACAGTCTTGTGAACCCCAGAAGCAAGCAGCAAAGTTTTGCCCCACTGAGCTAGCATCGTGGGAAACCTCTTTCTGTTTTTGAAACTCTGCTACCATCTACTTTTTGGAGTCAACTTGCTTCTCTTTCTCTTCTCTACTTCTGCTTCCTATAACTTAATATCTATGCTTTAGTTGGTCTCTCTCCCATTGATTTCCACATCGGGCCTTTTCCTCCGTCTTTCCCATGTGTATGGCCACTCCCACTCATCCTCAGGCATTGACTCATGATGTTGATATTCTTGCCCACACAGATGTGCCCACACACGTCCTGTACTTCAGTGCTTCCATTGTGCCTTTTCTGGTGTTCGTCTTTGCCAGCACTGACTCAATGGGGCTTCCTCTGCAGTTCTGTGGTGGTATCTGTTTGGATCAGTGTCTTCCTACACTGACACACAAACACAACATCACTCCAAGTTGTCGCTGCTGAGCAGAAAGTACGGGAAATGGTCTGGGGAAAGAGGCAATGTCATCTGACTCTAAACTCAGTAAGATGACTCTTGGCCTTCACTGTTCTCAATGAATCCTCGGCACATGCAATTTTTTAAATCAGCTCTGGGTTTTTCTTGCACATTAAATATTTTATTAGTTCAGGAGTTTTAGTTTCTGTTTTCTCTTTGGAATTGTTTGCAAAAGTATCTAACTTCTTGCAATTTAATTATTTTTTTTCATTTACTTTTTATAAAAGACTTTATATTTTAAAAAGCAGTTTTAGGTTCACAACAAAATTGAGAGGAAGGTCCAGAGATTTTTCATATACTTCCTGCCCCCTGCCACACACAGCTTTTCCCATTATCCACATCCCCCACTAAATATCTAACTTCTTACACTTATGTTTGAATAATCTTTCCAAGTTGTTTGGTATTTATCTTCCAAACTTAAACTTTCCCCAGGGGGAATAAGTTTCCTTTATCTCTCTTCTACCATAGCAATTTGTTCGTATTTCCATTGTTTCACTTCCCGTATGTAATTATATATTTACCTGTGTCACTTTCTCTTGAAGACAGATTTTCTTTTGATCAATACCAATAAGATTATGTAGTCACTAAAAAACTGATAATCCCTAAACATGTGGCTGAATATGAATATACCTCTTCTCAGAAAGCCCCTAGATTGATAGAAATAGAAGATTTTTAGGTCATGCAATTCAGGGCCAGTTAAAGAGTTGCATACACTGAGGTGCAGTTTCAGAAATAGAAGGATCACATAAACAAGAATTTCTGTACCCTTACAATGAGTCTATATACTACTACTTGCTAAGGAACATAATTGTGCCCTACATGGAAGTATATGTTGTTTCTGGGCTATTCCCACAGCGGGTAGATAAAATCCTAGGAGACTCCCTTTTAGGCATTCTTATCTGGCTGGTCCTTTCTCACACACTCACTGCCTCTGAAATCTACTATCCTAGACACCCCAGCCCCCAAAACAGAAAGGGTCTCTGAGAAGCTTGGTTCATTCTGATATGACCCTTTGTCTCTGTGGTTCTCATGTCATTTGGATGTTTGAGAAAGTCTGGGAATAGAATTAATTGGTATCTATAAATTTCATTTCTTCAGTTCCTTAAATCCAGCCCTTATCTTTTCAGATCTGAGTCTAAGATAGAATTTGATAAACAGATTTGCCACAGAATCATAATGTGGTGTTTGGATCCCCACCACACTCACAAGTTCTCCCCACACTCAAGGAGAGGGGACCATACAGAAAGTATACCCCAGTAGGTGGAAATCCTTCCTCATCAAATTTTTATTTATTTATTTTTTCCTTCTGAGACTAAAGTTGATGATGATATTATGTATTGCCCTATCAACGAATACTTATTGATCTGTACTCAAGGTTATACTAATGTACGAAGTATGATTCCTTCTCTTAAGGAATTAGTTACAACCATATTAGGAAAAAAGATCATTAGATGGGGAGGGAATGAAGGTAATCTATATGAGCCACATGATATATTCAAAGACTGTGAAAGATAATGTGTGAGGAGGTTAGTGCAGAAATAGTACAGAAACTTTCCTGGAAAAGGTAGGTATAAGTAATGGACAGAAGCAGACATTGACCTGTGTAATGGTCTTACTCCTTCATTGCTTACTGGCTGTAGATACTCAGTACAAATAGGAGAATGGCAGACAGTACAACGTAATTCATGTGCTTCAGGGAACTATGACTAGATAACCAAGATGGAAGAACATGGGTGTGGAGGAAAGGCTCAGCAGGTGGTACAAAGGCTGCTGTCCAAGGTGCCAAACTACAGTTGGTTAGTTCTAATGCTGGCTGATTGGTCCAAACTCTAAGGAATGTTGAACCAGGTATGGGCAGATGTTTTGATGGGAGAGATGGGAGAAAGGGAAAGAAAAGAGGGAGCATAAAATAAAAGATTGTTCCAGTGGTGTATGTATTGGGAGCTTGCAGATATAGGAAAGAAACCACAAATAATCTCAGACAAAAGAGTTAAAATTTTATAAAAGATTATGTACTGACTGAATACATTAAAAAGAAAATATATTTTGAAACCTGTTCTGCTATGGACATAGATAACATATCTTTTTACTATTCTGTTGGTTTTTAAGTTAAAATTCCTAATCATAATAAATTTGAAATAGATAAAGAAAGAATTGATAATTTATTGGTTTTTTATTGCTGCATAACAAATTTCTTGCAAACTTAGTGACTTACAAATAGCATAAATTTATTATGTCACAGTTTTTTGAAGGTCACATATCTGGGCATAGATTAGCTAAGTCTTTTTCAAGATCTCACGAGGCAAAAGTCAAGTTGTTGACTGGGTTGCGTTCCTTTCTTGAGCTTGGAGTCTTCG
Source organism: Macrotus californicus (assembly GCA_007922815.1). Classification (NCBI taxonomy): domain Eukaryota; kingdom Metazoa; phylum Chordata; class Mammalia; order Chiroptera; family Phyllostomidae; genus Macrotus; species Macrotus californicus. The sequence goes on along the minus strand of VMDR010021448.1, from coordinate 8,996 downwards.
TTCAAGCCATGTGGTTGTTGGCAACAACCTATGGTTCCTTGTGGGTGTCAGACTGAGGCCCTCATATTCTTGCTGGCTCTTAGCCTGGACCTACATATAAATCCTAGAGGCAACCCATAATTCCTTTTTATGTGGCCACCTCCATAGACCCATCAAATGTCTATAACTTCAGAAATCACCCAGTCTCCTTTAAGAGCTTCTGGGATTGGGTTAGGCCCACCCAGATCATCTCTGACTTGATTAAATTAAGGTCATCTGATTAGACCTACACAGGAGTAATATCCCATCTTGTGCACAGATCCTACTTCTATTCAAAGGCAGGGAATCATACAGGGAGGGCATATTAGGGTGTGGAAATCTTGAGGGTCATTTTAGAAGTCTGTCTACTACAATGAGCACAGTAAAAAAACTTGAATAATGATTTCTATATTAAAGTTCTTTTGGTTACAAATATCTATATCAATTCTAAATAACCTAAGCTAAAAAGGAATTCATTGAACGTATGTTAGACCATCTTATAGATTTCAAGGAAGAACTGAACAACCATGCATGGAGAGAAGTGTGTTTGGGAAAGCTCTAGAGACTACAGTTAATGGGCCACCGCTCCAAAGCACCAATAGTTGGCCCAACGTAATTGTGCTTCTTAGTTCAAAAGTATGAATTCCTAGGAGATAATTTCAAGATAAGTGTCTACCCTAAATCTATCAAATACAATTAGGGATAAGATCTCAGAGTATAGACATAGTTTACAGAATCTGCTCCTGGGTATTAGGTCTAGTCATCCGAGAGACAGTAATCATTGTGAACTGTGTAGCTACCCTAAAGGGAGGGTATGCCACAAGTGAGGCAAAATGATGCAATGTTGACATATAGCAGCAATTATGTATATATAGCATGAAAAATATCAGTCAGGTAGAATGGTATTATGGAAAACTGTATGAAATTTCCTCAAAAAACTAAAAATGGAACTGCTTTTTGACCCAGTGATTCCACTGCTGAGATTATACCCTAAGAATCTGGAAAATACCAATTCAAATGAACCTATGCACCCCAATGTTCATAACAGCACAATTTATAATAGTCAAGTGCTGGAAACAGCCTAAGTGCCCATCAGTAAGTGAGTGGATCAAAAAAACTGAGGTACATTTACACAATGGAATACTATGCAGCAGAAAGAAAGAAGGAACTCCTACCTTTTGCAACAGCATGGATGGAACTGGAGAGCATTATGCTAAGTGAAATAAGCCAGGCAGTGAGGGACAAAGACCATATAATCTCACCTGTAAGTGGAAACTAATCAATAAAATAAACAAGTGAGCAAAACAGAAACAGAGACATGGAAATAAATAACAAACTGATAGCGACCAGAGGGGAGGGGGGAGAGGGGTAATGGAGGAAAGAAGGGGGAGGGTGAAGTCAAGGAATGTGTGTGGAGGACTCATGGACAAGGACAACGGGATGGGGCGAGGGTTGAATGTGGGGGATGGAGTGTGGGTGGGGCAGGGGAGAGCAATGGAGGAAAAATTGGGAACAACTATAACTGAATAACAATAAAAAAGAAATGGCATTATTAAAGTATTATTAAGGTTTGACTTATATTAAAATATTTAAAAATTTTCAGTGTCATACATTTTTCTATTTTGATTACACTGTTGCATTTTTAAATGATGTAATTTAAATAAAATTTAATTACAGTTATATGGTTGTGTTTGTTTTTAATAGGTTTAACATGTTTTTAACAGTTAGTATACCCTCCCTTTTCACCTTGGACACTTGGAAGTGGGTTGGAAACACACCCCGACCCCAGGTACTCTCACACCGTGTTATACTTGTTAATTGGAAAGGAACGGTGAGGCCTGTGAGAGTAATCTGAGAAAAGCTTGGCGTTGTGTGTGCTAACTAAACCTGTCACTGGAAACACCCGCTTTGTCACCTTACTTCCCACCTTTGCCATAGGTGGGTTTGACATTACAGTTTCTGATACTCACAAGCAGTACTGAAAAACAACACCTGTACTATTGTGGAGGCGTGAGGTGAAGCCTGTGCATTGGGAGACAGACGGCGTCGGCAGGCCCTTTGCTGGTCAGTGGGCGTGGCTGACCACACAGATCCTGAAAGTCTTATTTTAAACATTTATTTTATCTCTACTGCTATTGTACATTTTATAAGATGGGAGGAATTAATGGTAATAGTGGTATTCACCTTGGCGTTATTAAAGTTCCAGGGTGTATTTGTTTTTTAATATAATGATTTTTATCTGCAGCTTAATATTTAGGTAATACTTAAATGATAAAGCACTTTTCTACATATGATCTCTCTTGATTCTCACCCAAACTCTCTGAGGCAGTCAGGTAAACCCTATTCAGAGGGAAAAAACTCAGAGGGGTTTCAAAAAATGTTTCAGATTCTGGAACAAAATCTCTGGTCATTTCTCCTTGGTAAAAAGGTGCCTTTGTTTCTGTCTGAAGTTGTGACTGCCAGCGAAAACAACAAAAGTCCAACATTAGCATACTTGTGAGCTCTCAATAAATATTCACTGTGATGTTTAGGCCATTTTCTCAACTGGGAGTCCACAGAGCTCTTAGTTAAATGCGGAATCATCCTGGTAATGTTCTTTATCTATGGGCTTTGTTCCTAGAAGCTCTTTGAAGCACAAACAAAATAGACTCATCCATTATAATTATTTTTTAATTTCTTTCCCATATGGGCATCAGGGAGAAAAGACATGGAGCAGCAGAAAAGAAGCGATACAGAGCTAGTGACAGGCTGGGCCTTGGGGAATCCCTGGGAATCCAACAATGCAAGACACCCGTCTTAATTAACAAAGAAGTGAGCTGTACCCAGTCATACACATACTTTAGTTATGTCTTCTATTCCTTTGTTATGTGAGATGAAACAGTTACCGGACATGAGTGTATGTGGGCAGAGGAGTGGTGTTTGTGACAACATGGGCAGGCCGGGGGCAGTGAGAGATGATGGTTCCTGTACTGATATATATTATTTTACCTCAACAGTCTGGGGCCAGTGGTCTCTGACTCACAGCTGTGTTCTTTTGTTAGTTGGTTAATGTGCAAGGTACCTTTGGTAAGAGAAAAACAAAAAGAAATATGAATGCAGCATCACCGTTTTGTGTTACTCAATGAAACAGTGATGTCTCTTTAAATATAAGGTTGCCCTAGGGCTCTGCATGGTCCTGCAGCTCTGCTGTATTCAAGATGTGTATCAAAAGTCAGAAGGCAACGCTGCACGATTCAGAAAGAAGATTTTTGCCTAGGCCACTAACATATGCTCTAGTGTCCTTCACGTCGCCAAATCTTTTCTATTAATGTTCTTTCTCTCAGCTCCTCTCTTTACCACCCATGATGTTGGTTTTGAGAAGAGAGCTCTCTTCTCCTGGTGCTTTTGTGAGTTAGAGAGACTGTGTCTTTGGTACTTTTCTCCTCTCTTTTTTAATGTTCATCCTTTCAATTTCTGGGTCTCTCTCTCCGTGTCTCTTTTTTACCACAACAATCATTTTTCCAAAGTCTATTGAAGAGGAAAATTATCTTGTAAATTAAATAACAATAAAGTGGTGGTTATTTCAAGTTAATTTGCATTGAAGTTTCAACAGCCAACTTTTCTAAAAATTTTATTTTTCAGTTACAGTTTACATTCAACATTATTTTTTTTAATTTTATTTTATTTTATATTCTAGATAGGTATTTTACTGTTTTTTTTTAAACTTTTTTATTGATGTTCAAGTACAGTTGTCTCCATTTCCCCCCACCACTCTCAGCCACCCCAGCCATCCCCACCTCCCACCCTAGAGACTACCCCACTTTGGGAGATGGGAGGGGATAATGGGGGGAAAAGGGGGAAGGGTTTTCAGGAACATCTATAAAGGACACATGGACAAAACACTATTTTTTATTACTTTCAGGTGTACAGCATAGTGGTTAGACAATCATGTACATATTTTACACAGTGATCCCCGGATACTTCCTGCACTCACCTGGCAGTGACTATATTTTCTATGTTGTACTTTCTACATCCTCATGATGTAACTACTAATTAGTACTTATTAATTCCTTCGCCTTTTTCACCCAGCCCCCCAAACCTCCTCCTCTTTGGCAACCATCCATGTTCTCTGTATTTGCGAGTCTCACAACCACCTTTTCTTGACCACTTGGTTATCCTTTCATAGATGAAGGAGGTCAGGAACTTACCCAGGCACTAAAGGATGCTGGTGAGATTTGTCTTTCTCCAAAGTCTGTTCTAATCCCACGTCTAGTAATGCTTACCACAATGGAAAGGATTTCTTATAGAGGACATTTTTAATCATGGAGTTATAAAATTTTAATACACAGGATTAGGAGGTCTTACAAAGAACTTTCAGACCTCACGGTATTTACCTAATTCTGCTCAAGGAAAACCCTACTGCCCAGAACAAACTGTCGTAAAAAGTAAATTCTGCTGCCATATCTTTGTTAGGATGACATCATTAAAAAACAATCAGTGAGAGGGAAGTAGAGTAGCACCAGTTCTGTGCTAAGGTCCTCGGTTTTCTCCCTGCACACATGTGCTCTGAGTTTCTTTACTACAGCTGAGCACGGGGGCGTAGAAAGTAATCTACCATTTATCTTTCTGGGGATAGCAGCATAACTCTTTTCTTGCCTGTTGATATGGTTAGGGATCAGAAGGGAAGTATGGTGGGGATGCAGCTAGGTGCACAGTGCTTAGGAGTGTGGAGTCAGGTATCAGCCCGACCAGGTTTGAGCCCTGACTTTGCCATTTATTTACTATGGGACTTCAGGCAAATTAATTACTGTCTTCACTTATAAGATGAGGTAATATTAAAGCCTACTTCATTGGCTTGTTGGATTTGGATTAAATGAGATAATATAGTGTGTCTGACATAGCAGATGTGTTTAATAAATATTGGCTAATTTTAAAATGCTAATTAAAACGACTCTGATATAACCTCCTATAATTGTTTCTTTCAGCCATAGTACTAATTTGCTTCTAAATGACATGCCCTGATGGGAAAGAGAGAAAAAAAAGGGTGGGGGAGTGTGCAGAAGGGAGGTTATATCTGGGTAAAAAACACAGAGATGCTAATATAACCAGTGGCCTCAGAAGGGCCTGGATGTCCTTCTTCTGCACCATGAGCTATGGCAGAAGTTCTGCTCAGCTCTGCTCTTGGAAGGGTGTCTGTGCTGTTCCCTGCAGTTCTGGCTGTGTGCTTTGTGTTACAGGGTTAGCTCAGCTCCCACTTTACTTTGCCTGTCTCTGCAGGGCTGTCATCGTGTGATTCATAACTCAATATTAACTGCAGATGAGGGAGGAGTGGATAGGGGAATTTTCTTTCATGTGACATAAAGTAACTGGGGTAAGGGCTTTTCTATAGAAGCATTAATTAGCCCTGTCAGTCTAACCAAGAACAAATTTTACTTCAACCAAGGATCATGGTATTTCATTGGCATCCAGTAAATGTGCAACAAAGGCTTTGTCATTTATCCATGAGTATAACAAATTTGGAGTCTCTTGTAATTTATGTTCTTCCCCTTTTCTGTTTAAATTAGTGCGGTACCTATCAGTAATAAGCACACAATTCTGGAATGCGAGACAAGATGAGGGTTATTTGTGACAAGACTAGATTCTCAGTGTGTAAGTTAAGTTTTTTCTTCCAGACTTCTCAATTCATTGCCTGTAACCCTATTTTCCCCTCTCTCCTTTTCCTTTTATTGATTATACAAACTAATTGGATATTAGACTTGAAAAGAACCCTAGGAGATAATCTAACCTATTATAAGGAAAAATTGTGAAAGATTCAATTTTGGTGGGTACCCTGACTAGTTCTTACATTTGATGAGGATATTGGACAATTCTGCCATGGTATTGTAAAAGTTATCTTATAAAATCCTGATAATAATACAAATGATTTCTGTATATATAATGATTCTGATAGAGTAGAATTTATTAATACCCTATGGGTATAGATCAGTTGTACTAGTTTTATATTTGTAAATTCAGCATTCCTTATCTGACTACAATTCCTTATCTGGTTATAATATCCTACTGATCCTTTCATTAAAATCTGGGACATGCTCATTTTGCATCTGTATAAGTGACATAATGTTACCTTTCAAAAATGATGGTTTAACACCACAAATGATGAAATAAATAATAGAAAGTAAACTATACAACCTTTTTGTCAGAATCAGACTTGCATCCATGTCTCCTGACCATGACTCCAGAACCTAAATTTACACTGTGGATTCTTCCCTTGTCTACTGGCCTGTATTTAACACTTTCTCGAACTTTCTTGGTCCTTCAAAATCAGACCATGTCTCCATGGTACAATGAATCGATATTGTTAATATCTTCTTGGCATGTGCTATGTTTTCCCCTTCAGATGTGCAGAGATTAGGTGGTGAAGGTGACTGACTATGGTGAATGCTCTGAGGAGCTCCTGAGGTCCTCTCTGCTTCCTTCCTCACCCCTGTCCCAGACCACTCAAAATGCATCTCTTCATCTGACCATCTCACTGACAGTTTGGCTGGTACCAGCAGAGCATCCTTTATTTGACCAGAAGGACTGGCCCTAAATGAAATACAAATACTCTTGGGAAAAGTAAATATAGCACCTACTACAGATAGTTCATTGAATCATTTCCCATTTGAACTCTAGATGAAAGACGGTTGATAAAAGAGAAGACTGGCTTAAAAGATGTGGACATTTGATATTTTGGGGGAGAGGCTTGCTCTGTCACACTCATCATCTCATGACATCTGTTTTGCAGTTTTGATGTTTGAGAGAACTGACTCCTACTCTCAGGGCGCTTGTTCCCTTTAATCACTGTGCCTCTCTCCTTGTGTGTATATCTCTCCCTTCTCACAGGCTCAACTTAAGGGTGAGAGCTTTCCTGAGACTGAAGGTGAGGCTATTGGAACCTGTCAGGTTTACACCTGGGGATTTCAATTTAGTTTCAGAAGTCATATTTTATACCAGCTTTCAGGAGTTATAAGTTTTAGACCTTTCTCTTTTTTAACCTATTTAGCATTAGCATGTTCTTATACTCATCTGTAACTTTGGCACCCAGTCGTCTCTGAGAAGCTTTCCTGAAGGGTCTAGAAATAACACATCACCATCCCTCTAAATGCCAGGTATTTATCTAGTCACTGAACACATATCTGCCAGGTTATTTAAAGTCAGTGTTATAATCTCTAGTCATACATAGACAAATAGGAATGAAGCTTCACACAGCATGGTATCATACAACACACCTTGGAGATGGTTAATTTGTGCAGACTGATGTTTTGAATATTCTTACACTCCTGTGAATACCGGCTTTTCTGTATCCCAGAGGCATCTTTAAGTTTCTTAATTAACTTTCTTCCATTTCTTCCTCTTTCTTCCCTTCCTTTTCTTTCCCTTCTTATTCCTCTTCCTTTCTTCTTTCTTTCTTCCTTTCTTTTCCTCTCCTCTCCTCCACTCCCCTCCTCTCCTTTCCCTTCTTCCCTTCTATTACCTCACTGAATAAGTGTTTACCAAGTTCCTAATGTGTGTCCAGCACTTTGCTAGGCACAGTGGAATATGCTATGTTATCCGACTTAAGCATTTTTAAGTTAAAGTTTTGGAGGTTACATAGGCTTAGAATGTACAAAAGCCTAGTTTTACCTAGACACATTTTTTCTGTTTTTGTTGGCAAAATATGGAACATTGTTTGGAATGCCTACCATTTAAAAAATTTAGATAGAAAGGCTATTTTAGGTTGAATCATGATAAAATGTAATCTTTCAATGTGGTTAATGACCACTAGTTTGGGCATATTTAAAAAATACTAATAGCTATGATAATGGTAATAATTATATACATTTTAAGCATTTTGAGAAAGAACCCCTCAGACTGGTATTTAGACAAGATGTTCTCCAGGGCAAGACTCAAATTGGCCAAATATCAGCTATATTGAATTCTTCCTTCCCTTTTTTATTCTGGAGAAATTTATCAGTGTGACAAATAAACATTTAGAAAATCTTCCCTAAACACCAAATTTGTGTGAAATTTCTCTTTATTAAACTGTTTCATGTGATAAGATGTAAAAATGTGCCTTACGTCCTATGGGATGTGGAGAAGTTGGGAGCTCAAATATATTGCAGGTGGGAATGTAAAATAGTGCATTTGAAAATAGATTTGGCAGTTCTTCAAAGTGTTAAACATAGATTTATGACATGACTCAGCAATTCCACTCCTAAGTCTATATCCGACAGAAATCAAAACATGCATTTACACAAAACCTGTACACAAATGTTCACAGTGGCATTATTTATAGTAGTCAAAAAATGGCAACAACCCAAGTGTCCATTAACTGACAAATGGACAGATAGAATGGAATGTTCAGGAATAAAAATAAATGAATTCTTGACACATGCTACAGCGTGAACAAACTTTGAGATTGCTGTGCTAAGTGAAAGAAGCCAGTTACAAAAGACTGCTGCATATTGTATGATTCCATTTATATGAAATGTCCAGAATAGGCAAATCCACAGAAAGACAGAATAGATTAGTAGTTGCCTAGGGGTGGAGGGTGGGGGAATGGGGTGACTGCTACTGGGTAAGAGGTTTCTTTTGTGGGTAACGAAACTGTTCTGGCAGTAGATTGTGACAATGATTGCACAATCATGTTGATATACTAAAACCACAGAATTGTGTACTTGAAGTGGTGAATTTTATGGTGTGTAAACTATAACTCAACAAAGCTGTTTGTTAAACAAAAAAAGCTTTCAGAAAAATAGGCTTAAATGTAAAATAAAAACCAAAACCAAAACCCTGTAATATATGAATTCCTGTCTGTACTAGGACCAAGAATAGTATAGTATATGTAAGGAAACTGAATAAATATTATTGGTCTGGCTGTCAGAAAGTTTGAATTTGAGGTCCAAAAATATTCTAAGTGGTTATTTTCAAGAGAATTTGGAAGATTCAGTAAGGGCTGTGGAGTTAGTATCAGGAAGTTA
>VMDR010021447.1:0-16848 GCA_007922815.1 Macrotus californicus | reverse complement strand
TCTCTTCCTGTCTCCTCCTCTACTGATAATAAATAGTTACTACGCAATTTTTAAAAAAATGGAGTGACTGCCATTGAGGAGCAAATGGGGCATCTACAAACTTGCTTAGTGCCATGGTCATTCTCATGTAAAGAATTTGGCATTCCAGGTGCTTTGCATTGAGAATTATATCAAAATAAGGGCAGAAACAGAAATAAAGAAGTCAATTGTTGGTTGGTTTGTTTTTTTGGTAGTTTCTATTTCATTTCTACAGACATCTATGTGGGTGTTCCATTTGAAGTCTTTGCTAATACCACCCAAGCTTACTAATAAAGAATTTCTGCTATTGAAAGAAGTATCATATTGATGCCATTTTGATTATAGCTCTATTTTTATTTAAAAATAAAACTTTCCCACAGTAGAAAAGTATTCATGGAAGGAGCACCATTGTTTCATTGTAACTGACGGAGAATCTAGAATTAGTCTTGCGCAATAACAGAAAGCCTGTGGGCACACGGGACTTTGACAGCATCATTTATCCGTATTTCCTGTCATTGATGGTAGGGAAGCAATGTAAGCTATCAGGATGGGCACTAATTTCGAAATCAACTGATCTAGGTTGCCCTTTCTGGCTCCATCATTATCAACATCTGCAGTTGGGTGCACATACAGTACTTTAATCTTTATTTGTTAAGTAAAAGACTACATATTTATCAGGTAGGAACAGAGTATAGAGGTTATTCTTGGAGGATCCAGAATGGATCTTCCCACATCAACTAAGTATTCAACACACACTGTAGGCATACAATAAAAAGACTTAGGAATGAGTATTAACTAAGGATGACAAAACTGAAGGAAGTGAGTTAACTTAGGTGAAAACAAAAGAAATATTAAAAAATGAGGAAATAAAAAAAATGATTCTCACCTAATTTGGGAAGAGCATACTCCATAGCAAAGTAGTCCTCAAAATAGTCGAACACACTCTTGGTTACGTCTGCTGCATACTCAGCCGTGTGTTTTTGCTCAGGTTGCACATATACAGTGAGCTATTAAACGAGACACAAACAGTCAGTGAGAATTATTCCTCGTTTGACAGAACACATGAAGTAGCGGAAAGAAGGTCGGCTTTAGCGCCGAGGAGGTCTAATCTGAATCTCAGTCCTACATGGGCAGTTCACTTCACTTCACTTCTCTGAGACTCACAGGGAAAGCAAAATAATACTGCATAGCTCACTCAGTGACTTGAAACACTAGAAATAGTTCGAGACAATGACTGGCATACTGTTCAACATATTTTAAAAATGTTATTACTTTTTTTCTACTTGGAATATTATTGTCTTTTTAATGTCTATGTATCTATGTTTTTACCTATTTGTCCATTCTCCAATTTCTATCTATTACTTCTGTGTAATTTGCCCTTGAAGAAATCAATCACATCATTTTCCTCATCTAAATAGCCCTTGGATACATGTTTACCACTTGTTTTATTATATCCATTGCTACCTAAATGACTGTTCTGATATTTTAACTATTCTACTCCAAGAATCTAAAATAAAACGATTCAAAATTTTCCTGAGAGGGAAAAAGCTTGATAAGCTACATCATTCTGTAGGTCTCCAGGATATTTCTGTGACATCATTTATAAATCAAACCAAATATAGATCCCCCACCACCAATTCTAAGCACGCATGAACCACAACAGCCAACACAGTATTGGAAGAAGAAAAACAAAGTTGGAAGATTGATACTACCTGATTCCAAGATTTAATATAAAACTCCAGTAATCAAGACAATGAAGTATTAGCAAACAAATACACATGTAGATAAACGTAACACAATACACATCCCAGAAAGTCCCACATAAACATAATCAACTGACCTTTGACCTTTGCAAAGGTAATAATATATTGGAGCAAGACAGTCTTTTTAACAAATAGTGCTGGAAAAACTGAATATCCACATGCAAAAATAAAGAAAGAAATCTGGACGCAAACTCTCTACCTTTCACAAAAATTAAGTCAAAATAGATCATAAACTGTGAAATATGAAACTATAAAACTCCTAAAAGATAACATAAGACAAACGTAAATGACCTTGGATGTAAAGAGAACTTCTTAGATGCAACACCAAAAGCATGGTCCATGAAAGAAATAACTGACAACCTGAACTTCTCTAGAAACTTCTGTGAAAGACAATGTCAAGAGAATGAGGAAACAAACTACAGACCAAAAACACATATTTTCAAAAGGCCCATCTGATAAAGGCACGTTATGCAACACATACAAAGAACACTTAAAACTCAACAGGAAGAAAACAGACAACCAGATTAAAAAATGGACCAAAGATCTTAACAGACACCTCACCAAAGAAGATATACAGATGACAAACAACATATGAAAAGATGTTCCACATCATGTGTTATCACTGAGATGCAAATTAAAACAACAATGAGATACCACTGCATACCTACTAGAATGCCAATATCCGGAACACTAACCCCACCAAATGCTGATGAGGATGAGGAAGGACAGAAACTTTCACACGTTGCTGTTGGGAATGCAAAATTGCACAGCCACTTTCGAAGACAGTATGACAGTTCTTGCAAAACACACTCTTACCATATGATCCAGCAATCACACTCCTTGGCATCTACCCAAAGGAGTTCAAAACATGTCCACACAAACACCTGCATGCAGATGTTAATAGCAGGTTTAGTCACAACTCTCAAAACTTGGAAGCAACCGAGGTATCCTCCTGTAGGTGAATAGATAAATAAATGGTGCTCCATCCAGACAGTGGAAAATTTACTTCTAAAAAGAAAGCTATGGAACTATTAAAAAACAGGAAGAAAACTTAAATGCACATTACTAAACGAAACAAGCTAATCTGAAAAGGCTACCTCCTGTTTGATCCCCACTATATGACATTTTGGAAGAGGCAAAACTGTACAGACAATAAAGAGACTGCCTGGGCTGAGTTTGGGGAGAGGATGAGATGCACAGGTGGAGCACAGAGGGATTTTAGAGCAGCGCCAACACTCTGCATGATGTAACAATGACACATACACACCATTGTACACTTGGTGGGAGCCACAGGATGTACAACCAAGGCTGAGCCCTAACTAAAGTAACCTACGGACTTTGGGTGTCGTGATGTGTCATTTTAGGCTAGTCCTGGGTAAAAAAAAAAATACTATTTGGGGAAGTGATATTGATAATGGGAGAGGCTATGAATGTGTGAGAGCAGGGGGCATTCAAGGGGGGACCCAAAACCCCCAGAATTTATATATAAAAAGTTGTGCATTTATTCTTACACCCTTAAACTTTGGTCACCTTCATAGTATTCTCTCTGTGATGCAACACACCTATTGAGACATTTTTTTCACTTTTCAACAGTTTTTGCGCTCATTGATTTTGATGCCTTTTAGTGTTTCTGCCATTTTTTGTTTCACCTCTCCTACATCAAGTCACTCAGGCGAGATCAGGTGAATAGGGAGGGTGGGGCACGGGGGACACATTGCTTTTGGTCAAAAACTGCTGAACACCCAGTGCAGTGTGAGCAGGTGTGCTCATAAATCACCCATCATAAAATGAGCTAATGTTCTGAAAGAGTCTTCAAAAAAAATTCACTGAAGTCGAACACAGCCTCTCACAACAATGCCAGCCGGTACACTGATACAGAGGGGTTCCTAGAACACTCACCTAGTTGGGGAAGCCTGTACTACAACAGGTCCGCCCTCCAAAAGATAATTGTGGGGTTTTTTCTGGGTCCTCTCTTCTATGTGAATTCTTTGTACCTTTCCTTAATTCAGTGGTAAACTAAACTTAAAAACTGCTCTAAAATGTCTTTTTAAAAATGCCTATGAATCCCTGGCTGAGGTGGTTCAGTGGACTGAGCGCAGGCCTGCAAACCAAAGGGTCATAGGTTCAGTTCCCAGTCAGGGCACATGCCTGGGTTGCAGGCCAGGTCCCCAGTAGGGTGCGTGTGAAAGGCAACCACACACTGATGTTTCCCTCTCTCCTTCCCTTCCTCTCTCTCTAAAAATAAAATAAAATCTTAAAAAAAATAAACTAAAAATGTTTGTGAAGACTTCAAATAAAGTATATTTGCTGAATTTCAGAAATGATTCAAAATCCTCAAGTAAAGCAAAAGATGCAGTAATCTGGTAAGTTCAAGCCAATACACTTGATGGGAACAGGTGCCTCATCATTAAAAACAAAAAGAAAAACAAGAAAGAAAATTATGCCTACTTTCTTTATTATTTCAAACGCATTGCTAATTTTGGTTTTCACTTAGGCACACATCTGAGCCATCTTTTCTTAGAAGTGAAGCACAATGGAGAAATCGATAATTTAAAGGACAAGTTCTGAAAGGGCATCTCTTAAATTGCCAGCGCTAGCTCACTGGTCTCACTTCCACTGGTAACTGATGTCCTTGTTTTATTTGCATGAGAAAAGATGTGATCATCTTTATCTCCAAAGGCAACATAACTCACTCTATTAGCATCCCAACGTTCTTTGAGATTTTTTTTTTTAGTCTGCCGTAAGTGGAACATTACCTCTCTGCCCTCCTGACCTGCAGCAATGACATGCATTTCCCAAGAGATTAAGTGAAACTAAAGAACCAGATGTGGCCACTGAACAGAGCACAGGTAATTGCTCCATATGAAATCAAAACCATCACATTCACACAAGATGGTCATGTTGTAAATGGGGCTTCTCAGAATTTTTCATCTGTGAACAAATTAGTGTGTCCAAACTCTGTAAGAGTTTCCACCACCTCTGTTCTCTACCATTAAAAACTTCAGCAAGGGCAGCTCCTCTGGACCCATTCCACTGTTGTCTACGCACTCTGTACTTCTGTGCTGCAGGTAACGTGTGCAGAGTGAGGGGGCTTAGAAAGAGGAAGAGGAGGCAATGGTGAGGCCTCCCATCCTATGTGGAGAGAAAGACATGAGCTTTTTCCACCAAAATCTTCTCATTTCCCTTGCCAGTGGTTTAACTTGCTTTCAGCAGAATGCTGCTGAGGGTAGAGAGTCCAGTTTTCCTTCCAATCCGAATTTCTGTTATTGGCAGCAACAGGAATGCAGTGCCCTTCAGTAGGATCGATATTAATGTAAATCCAACCAAAATAAAAATAGCCCCTTCCTCTTTTGTTTCTGAGAAACACAACCCCATGGAAATATGTTCCAACTTTATAGTCTGGCCTGTCTACATATCACCTGTGAGCTACGATTCTCACCTTGAAGAATCGTAGATCAACCCTTGCTTTGATCAACTGAGCTAAGTAATCGCAGAGTATTCATCTCATAACGTAATTAGCCAAAGCAAGTCCATGAGTGTGTCCTGCCTCACAAAACTTATCTATGAGTTTGCCATACACCACATATTTTTATTTTTAAAACACTGCCAACATGTCAACATGGTCTGTTAGTTGAAGCTTCAAAGTCGTTTACGTGGCAGCCATTTAACAGCGGAATACTTGTGATGTTCAGATTTGGCGATTTTTAAAGTGTCCTCCTCTGTGCGGGTGCCTTGACTCGTCCCCTGCTCAGCCTTCCTGCTCTCTGGCCTCATCATCAGCCCAGGCTTCATCTGCGTCCTCTCCTCCTCTCTGTGGGCTTTAGAGAGGGGGCTAACACCCCTCCGTCATCTGCTAAGCCTCAGCACTTCTGTCCATGAAAATTTCTGATCAGAAAATTACCCCTGAATTGTCTTTATTGTTTAGTAATAAATGTCATCTTTCCAGATTACCTGCTTGCTCTAACTGAGATGACTTTTTAAAAAGGAAATGACTAGCCATATTAAAATTGCTTAGAGTGAGGAGGTAGGCACGTATGTATATTCTTTCTTCTTACCTTCTGAGTCATATACGCCTTTCTTATTCAAGGAATCTACTAAAAGTTCAATGTCAAGCTTATACATAAGATTATAACTTTATATGTAAACATTATATATAAATATCAAATTAGTAAGACTTTAAGAGACTAACTAGTATGCACATATTTAGTTTTTAAAGCCCTGGCTGGTGTGGCTCAGTGGATTGAGTGCCAGTCTGCGAAGCAAAGGTTCGCCTGTTAATTCCCAGTCAGGGCACATGCCTGGGTTGCAGGCCAGGTCCCCAGTAGGGGGCACACGACAGGCAACCACACATTGATGTTTCTCTCCCTCTCTTTCTCCTTCCCTTCCCCCCTCTCTAAAAATAAATAAATAAAATCTTTAAAAAAAATAAAAATGAAAATAGTATGTTCCCTTAACGAACCAAATTACCAAGGTACACCACTGTTGGCTACCGTCAGCTGTATCTCAAAGCACTGAATCTACTGAGCCAGAGTCAGTTGTAAAAGTCTGTGCTTTTACAGCGCACATGCAGCTGACTGTTCTTCTGGGAGGTGTGACACACCCGCTGTATGGCTGTTGTGGCTGCTGCTTTCTTTCTTATCACATTGGAACCTCCCGTAAAGAATGGTTTTAGAATGCTTAATATTCTCCTTCCATTCCAGAGTCTGCAGGAATGAGAAATTGGATTCAAGTCCTGATTCTTGATTGGTCACTGTCACTCCCTTTATGTGCCCCGTTGACCGTGACGATTAGACCTACTAGGTCTCCCTGGTCAGAACAACCGAATGCACTGAATGAGGCTATGTACCCTCAGTACATTCAATGATTATTAGGTCCTGAAATCAAAACCAAGTAGTAGAAAGCCCTGTAGTGTAATCATTACAAGTAGTCACTAGCCTTACCAAGTACTTAAAAAGTTTCCAGGTCATATAGCATTTTTCATATTCAATGAGCCTGATACTAATAATAATAGAATATACTATTTTGTATCGCTGATAATAACTTTATCCCAATCTTTTCACTAGTCCAGCTTCTACAACTATAAAGTTGAGAGAGTCCTGAAAACCAAAAAACATTTTATACATTCAAAATAAACTAATTTGGCAGTCATCTAAACCTTAACTGATGAGAGTTTTTAATAATCTTTATATTTTTCTCTACGAAAGTATTGCCGCAGAAATATGACTGTTCGACTATAAGGCGCTGTCGCAGACCCAGCTGCAGTTAACAATACAGAGCATTTTCACATCATCACTTTTCACAAATCTGTTCCACACTCAACTGGCCTCAAGGGTTGTACATGAGGCTGTAGACCTCTAACTAAAATTTTAGTTTGAAGAGTTTTAAAAATAAACTTCCTTATTGTATACATGAGAAAAATGAAGTCTGAGGCAGAACTGACATCAGAATTTAGTACAAACTTTGTTTCTACTACATTATACTGCCTCTTTTCTCTGTTCCTACCACTGAAACCTGACTTCCTCTAGCTGCCAAATAGAGAGAGCAACTGTACCTACCTCATGGAATTCTTGTGAGCATTAACTACGCTAAAGACTAAGCAGTGCTTGACACGTAAGAGGTTTTTGTGTCTCATCAAGAGCACTGGTATCAACAGAGAAACATCGATACACAGAATTATTAACCCCTTGATGTTCTCTGCCCGCACTTCCGCCTGTGTCCGTGATCTCCACATTGTGGCATCCATTACCATTAGAACCATGAGGAGAGTGCAGGGGTAAAAACGAAGAAAAGTTAAGATTTTGACTTCCAAAATACACAATAAATTTGAAAGCTAAAGCCATTTGCTCCGCAAGACCCCGTTAGGAAAGGCTTTTAGAATAAAAACAGAAGGCCAAGAAAAAAGCAAACCACAGAATGTACAGTGTAAAGATCGACTGGAAAGAGAAGTGAGGGAAAAAACTAGGTGAGAGCCACCTGGGCCAGAGAGGAATCACGAGGCTGAACCCGGAGGCTGTGTTACGGTGTGAGGTGAAGGCGGCGCTGAACTTGGGAAAGGCCACATGAACAGACAGGACTCAGCTTGAACAGACTGCAAGCCACCACCGCACTATCAGCCCGGTCAGAAGCCGGCCAGTGCCTACAGGATTCCCACCATCACTAGGGAGCACTGCCGGTCAGCTGTGCCTGGGTCTGCGTCCTTATTGCACTTGTCTGCTGAGCATTTTCTATTGATAAAGGTGACCATCCATCCAGCTTTGCCTAGGAATGCCCCAAGTTTGTTGCTTACCTGTTTATACCTCTTGTCATAATTAATAACACCTTATTATTTATATTTTATGGATGGTAAAATGTATGGTCACTTTACCTATCAACAAAAGCCTGCCTGTCTACTGCCTATCATACAGCAGAATTAACACCTCTACATCTGTTGAGGTTTTACAGTCTCACCTGAGCTGCTCCAAAGAGACACACCCCTTTAAATGGCCTAGCATGTTGCAGGACTCCTAAAACCAAAGGTGAGGGCTTTGGCACTCAAAGGGATGCTATGACCAGCAAAGACCTGAAAACGTACTCGGGTGACACTAGACAGTGGAGAC
This sequence comes from Macrotus californicus, assembly GCA_007922815.1. NCBI lineage: Eukaryota > Metazoa > Chordata > Mammalia > Chiroptera > Phyllostomidae > Macrotus > Macrotus californicus. The sequence goes on along the minus strand of VMDR010021447.1, from coordinate 8,471 downwards.
CACCTTTGTTTCACATCTCTTTTGAGGCACAGATAACTTAGCATATTTCACTCCCTTCAGGGCTTGGCATCTTCCTTCTGTACATGGTAGGCACTCAGTAAAGACCCATAAAACAATCTGACTGAAGGAACTGTTTCATGATCAAGGCTGAGCTAGCAGGATGGGAAAGAGAAAATGATTTTATATTGCTTTTAATTCCATAAGTGCATATTTAAGGTACATAGTTGGTACTACGGCATATAATACCAATGTGTTTAATTTTACAAGTTTATGTTCTTCAAAATGTTTTTCCAGCCATGGGCAAAAGTCGAATGGGGGTAACACTTGGTAGAAAGAAAGAGCGACACATTATATTTTTCAAGTTCTGTTTGTGACTGCCTTACCACAGGACTGTGATTGTTTTTTCTAAATTTTAACTTGCCCATGACCCATAGATAAATTATAAATATGCACAACCTTGGTTTGATGTTTGGGTAACTAAGAACTATTTTTCTGCTATAACTACGGATGTTGAAAACATGTTCCAAACCTTGAGTTCAAATTCAGCTGCTTGAGGAGAAACCCAGCACCGCCACTGAGGGTTAGGATACAGAAGGCATTTTCTCGCGGCTTACTTTCCATTTAAGTCAAAGTTTGTTTGATGCTTGGTGATTATTATGACTGCAGTTGAATTTTTTAAAAGCTAAAAATAAACATTTGAAAAACCTAACTTACCTCATAGAACTTTATATTATTTTCATTAACATTTTGTTTCCATTTTAAAAAATTTAAATAAAGAATAAGAATCATTAGTAATAACCTATGGCTTCCTGAATTAAATACACTTTTTTGGAGAAAATTAGAGCCTTTAATTTAGAACACCCTTTCCAGTAAAAAAAAAAAAAAATTAAAAACTCATAAAATGTTATCAAAATCAAAATCATTCATTCAGAATGATTTTTTCAGAAAATCATCATGTCAAAAATATCTTTTTAAGATACTAAAATAAGCCTATGCTAAAATATCTCTGAGGGAAGTAAGACCATTGCCATTAGAAAACAAGAGTTGTCACTGTTATAGGCAAGACCCACCGCTGCATGCAACAATGACTGGGAAAAACTTTAAGGAGAAATAAGATACTTACACAGCCTTTAATAATCTCTTCCCACATATTTACTAATTACTGAGGCAATTATAATATATACCCATTAATTCTTTCATAGTCCTCCTTCCAGAAAGCGGAGATTAATCCCCTTCCCCTTGGGTGTGTGCTGCACGTAGTGATCGCTTCTAACAAACAGAGCGTGGAGAAGGAAAAGTAATTTACAGTGGGAAAACCGAGCAGACGCCCTCTTAACCAAGTGATCGCAGTTAGCGTCAGCCATATTAAGTCACCGTGATAGCATGTGCCCCTGACACGATGTGATCAGTAGGGCACCTCACTTCTGCAATACCTTCCCCAAATCCAAAATCCCAGTAAAAGCATGAAAACATCAGAAAAGCTAAAATTGAAGGACATTCTTCAAGATGACCGGTACTCTTCAAAAGTGTCAAGATCATCAAAAAAAAAAGGAAAAGCTGAGAAAATGTCACAGATTACAGGAAATTAAGGACATCTGATGACTAAGTACAATGTGGTCTCATCTATTGGCTCTTCAAACAAAAAAAGAACGCCAGCTGGAAAAACTGGCAATATTCAAATAAAGTCTGCAGTAGTTAATATTTTTGTACAAATATTAATTTCTTAGTTTTAGTAAGGGATAAAATGTTATGTAATTTTAACGTTGGGGGAGTCTGGGTAAACACGTTATAAGAGAATTCTGTTGTATCCTCACAACTCTTCTGCAAATCTAAAACTATTTCAAAGTACAAAGTTTAAAAATATAGCTAAGTATTAAAACAATAACTTTTTCTAATAATGCTATTTTCATGTAAGGGTTGCATAAATTAAAAAAGGCAAAAGATCTGTACAATATGAAGAGAAACCAGAGTATAATGCATAAATTAAAAGACCTAAAACAACTCAAAAAAATAGAGCGTATAAAAAAATCTGTGACATGCATATCTTCTGCCCTCGACCAATCTTTCCAATCCAGACAAACAATGGACCAAAGTGGAAGCAAGTAAGAAGACATAGGAAAAGTAGGAAGGATCCATTCACAGGTAAAATTCTTGGTGCTACTGTTCAGGAATCATCCTGTAAGACTTTTTGAAAGAAGGCACAATATAATCTCTTTTACTGAGTTATTAGAATTAATATGGTTATAGCATAAACCTAATTAAACAGATGCTTTCAACCAGCATTCTCTTAGTGAACAATTTTTCCCAACTTCCTCTTCCCATGAAAGTCAAGAGTGGAAATCATCTCCAGCAAGGTAACTGCTCCTTTTGGCACAACCTTCTTTACAGAAGACACAGGTCAAATGTCCCAAAGAAATTCAAGACTGAATTAGGACTTACTGGTTTTCAGGAAGAAGCTCACTCTTGCTATTTAACTTTTCCTAAATTAGGTTCCTAGGAGACTAGTGCAAAGTTAAAAATTCTGGCAAATTACTGAGGACCAATTTCAAATGTACCACAGATAGCACCACAAACCTAAAAATGTAAAATGATTTTATATGTGGTAATATGGGAACACTTCCTTTCTCCTATTTGCTTTATTTCTTCCAAATTTTCTATAATGTATATGTATTAAACCTATAATTTTAAAAACTTAAAAATATATGAATAACATTGTTTTGGATTTGAAAATGGATTTCAGTATATCCCAATGGGAGACTTTGAGCTGAACTATCAAGTTAATAACATGCCTCCTGGCTGGTGTGGCTCCTGCAAAACTGAAAGGCTGCCAGTTCGATTCCCGGGCAGGGCACATGCCTGCGTGGCAGGCCAGGTCCCCAGTTGCGGGCATTCTAGAGGCAACCAACTGATGTTTCTCTTGCTCATGATATTTCTGTCCCTCTCTATCTCCTCCCTCCTTTCCCTTCTCTTCAAAATATATAAACAAAATCTTTTTTAGAGGGTTAATAATATGCTTACTGGCAACATTGTTTCCCCTGACATGACTCCTGCAAGAGCAAGAGAAGCCCACTGTAACTCAAGAGTTAACACACTTAACTAAAAAGTCATGGAATCTCTCTACATTTTGTACAGTTCAGGGAATTTTATTTTTGACTTCTGGGGGTAGAATTCAGTGATTTTATTTAGTTTAAAACCTATAACCAATCCACTGCACCTGAAAAAGACTTCAGGTGTGGATATCTTGCCAACAGAGCTGTGAAAAAATCCACCAATGGCAGCCTCCATTGTTGCTAAAGTGCTGGAAGTTAGTCTTTGAGTTGCTCTGTTGGTTTTTTTTTTTTTTTCCAGGATCGCATCAAAATGCAACACAACTAATATTCAAAAACATACGCAGAGTGAAAGTCTTCGGAGCCACCTTCCAAACTCAGTGACCTTTTTTCTTAACAATTTTTTAGAATTGGGTCCTCCAATATAATTTTTCTCATAAGCAACAAGGACATTTCAACATAATGAACGGTGCAATCAGCTCTGCTCTCTCCAAGTACACAATTAAGACCTTAATTGTTTGATTAAGTTTATCGATTCTATGTTTATTGATATAAAGAATTCTTGCCAGAAGGGTGACCATATCCAAGAAAGTTTAATCAGGATGTTACAGATTCTTGGATTGCACAGTATAATCTGATTCTGAACAGCACATGATTAATGTACCCGAATAATACTGTCAGAAGCAGAGTGGATAAGAATGGTCCTTTGATTCATGAAATGTCTACTAAAAATACTGTATTACACAATAACTATGTAGTTTCTTTTTTTTTTAACTAACAGAGTAATAGAGAGACTTTGGGTCAAGAGGGTGTAATAAATTGAAGCTCTGATGTGCCTCCACTGCTCCTCACGTACAGAAATAGCAGATGCAATAAAAAAACATGAAAACCCGTGAGACATATCAGGGCTTTAAATAATATCTCTATGCAGTTGATAAAAATACAAAGAAGCGGGCAAAAACTGAAGCCTAAGCTTGTCAGGCTCTGGTTTTAGGAGAGACAGAAATAGGTTCCTGGGGTCAGAGCCAGGTCATGCTTTGGAAATCACGTTTTTAGAGTACTTTTTCTGACTTTTTTCTCCTAACTTTTTGTTTTTATTTTATTGTGACCACAGCTTCTTGAATCTCTGAGTGTAATAATTAAAGGTTGAGTGTGTGTTTAATTTTGTGTGTTACTTTGGGGGATTATCTTTTGTTTCCCCAGTTGTCACCGTTTACCCTCACCGTGACTTGGATTTTTCTCCTTCATGTTGCTTGTTTTCCTCACATGCCTGCTTGTCTCAGGTTATCTATCTGTTCAACTCTAAGAATATATAGAGCTGTGAGTCTGGTGCAGGTCCCTTCTATTGTCACATTCAAGGAGATGTAAGCAGGGAGGGGGGTGTTGTTTTTGTTGGTTTTGTACGTCTGCAGCGAGGGATTGTGCTGGGGGCATTTGTGCATGGCCCTCAGCTATAGGATTTCAGTGTAGAGTGAGTGGGTGGGGAGCCAGGCAGGGAACTTCCTAAGTGTCAGAGGTGGAATTCACCATAAATGGTCCTTCACACTGAATGCTTCAAAGTTCTCCCTTCACCTTCTGTTCAGCTTTTGAGGCAAACAGCCCACAGGTTTTTGCAAGAGAGAAAACTCTGGTTGCTTGTCTTCTACAGATAAGGCGGAGGGAGGGGCACCCACCTTGTGCAGCTCCACATGGGAGTTTCACTGAGTTCTCTGGACTCAGAGCCTCTGGTAAGGATCCAGAGAGACTTGGGCTTTCTGTTCCTCTCTTATCAAACAGATGATCAGAAAATAATATATTATGACAGTATTATCCTATTTTTCCCCACTCAAAAGAGGAAATCTTCACCAATTTAAGATAGAGGTGTGCACTCAGCTTTGATAGAGAAGTGATTTAAGTAGTATTTATACATGTATAAAATGTAGCAGAGAGGTGGAATAACAGACTAGGAAAGTGTTTAGGACATAAGCCAAATGGGAACCTCCAAAATGAGAAAAATGGTTAGGTGAAAGTACTTGGCTTTTCAAAAGAAAATTACTGAATTACTCATCTTGATAAAAAAATATCTTATTACATTTTTTAAAATGGGTTTTGACCCTTTGCTATTGTCTTATTTTGAACTACCCGTAGCACCATAAACCTCTCAGCGCTCCGTCACTCAGAGAATACTGATCGACCCCTGATTTCCCTCTCCCTATCTGGACTCTCTGGGACCCCACCCAGACGCACACATTCAACCACTTTACTAAATTGGGCCCACCCCAATAATTTGAGGCTATCCATTTCTATGTCTGTTGTGTTTATTTATTCTTCTCCTGTGTCCTCTCACTTCACATTTTTTCTGTGTTGTTCAGTGTGCCATCAAAGTCATAGACCTGGATAACTAATGAGGTGTTCTAGGCTGTTATATGGAAAAAAAAAAAAATTCAATAAACAGAAAATGAACCAGAAATGCATGGGATAAATTTTTAAAAAATATCATGTGACTCACAGGTATTCCCTTCTTTGATATTCTCTGTACATAATCGAATTGATGCACAGCAAAGCACACCAGGTAAGTGCTCATGGGGACAGACTTCTGGAAAGTTGTTCTATTCCATTTATCATCCACCGACTCTTCTTTCTATTGAAAACAGAAGACAAACTTTTATTTATGAAAAGATAAATCATGTACAAAGACAAACAATTGTTCCAAACCTGGCTTTCTCGTCAGAAGTCCTCTGTGAAAACATAAGAGTAAAATTTCTTTTTACCCCTAAATGGTGATGTTGAAAAGACTAAAGGAAAATGTATTTTATTTTTAGCACTGTGAAAGAATGATTGATTGAACTGTACACTGTATAAAGTTTCTCGGAGAGAAACACAATTTTGACTGTGATATAAATCGGACAGTCTAGTTTTCCTTCTACGTGAAACACACAAGCCTGGTCCTTCCTAATATTGGAGGAGCTGCTGTGACTCCTTAAGGAAGACGAGGCTGGTGCTCAAAGCCATGCCCACAGGAAGAACGAAGTAGGTGTTTTCTGACTTGAGTATGTGTAGGGCACTAGCTGTATCAGGCATAGTAGGATGTTGGGCTCTCTTTCCAGCTCTGTTTGTCCATATCGAAGACCCAAGGTATGGTCAGCTACTAAAGTCACTGCCCTGGTTACCATGGAGAAAGAGAAGGGTCCCATTGCTTGGTGCAACTTCTGACCCCATCTGTCCTCCTTCTGTCCACACCAGCTTTCTGTCCTCCCTGCAGATTACCAGTCTTCAGACTCCATCTATGAACACTTGCCCACTCCTGCTACCCACTGTGTAAACATTTCCACATGCACTGTAGCCACACATTAAGTCACATGACAGTGAGAAGCTTTAAAAAGGAGTTCAGCAAGGGAAGCCAAGCTAGAATTGATGCGTGGTTGACAAGGCGAGCATATGTACACATGTGCTGGTATGGGAGTGTTGAAGTTCCAGCGAAGTAAGATGCTCTGCAGTAAAAACCTACTGGTCTTAATTCTGATCTAATTATATGGGACAGTCTCCTTTTTTCTAGGACTTCCAGAAATACACTCTGCAAAAGCAAAAGGTACTATGGGGAGGTTTTAGGCAGAAGTTAGTAAAGTTTGCCTTCTTTCTCCTCCCAGTCTCGTTTCCCCACTCTGTGCCAACACGTTCTAATGGCACCTTCCTCTGGTCCAGGCTTCTGGACTGGTGTCTCGTACTTTAAGTTTATTCTTTCCTCTCTCTTCTGCATTCAAAACTCAACTGCTCAGGTACCTGACACCAGAAAAAAACAAGCTGATGAAGTGATTCACACAGAAGCTTTTTTTTTTTGGAGGAATATTTATAATAGAAAGGGATGGATCTCAGTGATGATGTTTAGGAAGTCTATGAGAAAGACGGGAAATACAATTTTGGCAGGGTGTCCTTCTGATACTAGTTAGGTGAGAATTATGTCTGAGGACAAGCACTGCCCTTTCACATGTCAAATGTTTAAGGTATAACACACCTCAACTTTAAGGTAATGACACTTTAGTTAACTACATTGCTCATTATGGGGACAAGGAGCAGTAACTGTGGAAAAAGTCTTATGTTAATAACCGTACAGATAGAACTTATTGTAGCCTATTTTTTAATGTTTAATGAGTATGTCTAATTCATCAGATAATCTATGCGTATGTTGTTTCCTGAAATTGGCTTCTACACTCCAATATTTAAGTGATGATATTTTGCAGTATCTCTATCTTGAAAACTGGATTTACATTTAAACACAAACCAAGAATAGTGACAAGGCCCTTGAGAATTTTTCAGCCAGTAATTTCTTTACTTTATGTCATTCTTTCAGGAAAGCAGAGCCCAGCTGGTGTCCGTCTCCTGTGTGCTCTCTAGCTTAAACACCCATGGTGGCTTTTTGGCTGGGCTATGATCCCTTGGGTTAAAGACTTTGGGGATTCAAAGAAAAGAGATTCTCAAAGTGTGTTTTGAAACCTCTAAATAAGCTATTAGAGCACAATTTCATTTTAGAAATCAGTAAGATTCTTTCATAGCAAATCAAGTAGTTTACCCAATATTTGAAACAGACTATCTTTGTAAACAGAAAAATTTAAAAATACTCACCGCCACTGGCATATTGGAAAGTGCCTTATAGTCTTTGGGGTGGACGATAGAGATTGTGTAAGTTGCCTTTTTGTTGGGTTCATCAAAACAAGGGAAGGATTTCCTGGCATCTGTGGGCTCATGATCAGTGGCTGCTATGCTCCTTAGAAACAAACACACACAAAAACCAAGATGCATGTGACCTCTTCCGACAGCCCCTAGGTTTCTCTTCCCACAGAAAACAATCAACTGTGTCCTTATAACCATTATATTTCTTAAAGTGAGTTTCCATCCAGAAACTATCACAGAGTTGTCCAGACTTTTCTGAAAGTTTTAAGGTAACAAATAAATGAAAGTCCAGAGACTTCAGATATTTTCTATGAATTTTTAGCTATTTTGGCATCATAACTAAAAATATGGCAACTGTAGATGAGCAAAACGACCTGGGCTATGAGCTATCACCCCCTTCACCACAAAGCTGTCAAACAGCAAGTAGGTAAACCCAAAGCCACCTCTGGGGCTTGTCTTGGACAGCCCGTGAGAGAGTGAGCAGCTGTGTTCTGTCATGGAGGAGAGAAGCATATTTCAGAGTCCCCGCTCCTGTCCCCAAGGGCACTTTCTTTCTTATTTATTTTACACCAGAGGAAACACTCAGTTTCATTTCTAAGCAAAGGCAGGGCTCTGAGTAACCTCCCAGGTGAAGCAAACTTTGGCCAGGTTTAAAGCTCGTTTTTGAGGAAAGCATTTCTTTATGGTTCTAACCTGCATATGTTTATGTAAGCAAAAATGTTAATGTTTAATGTTTCCATCATTTCAAAGTGGAAATATTTTTTTCTGAGTAATTCC